>CAVLGL010000082.1:62963387-63170887 GCA_963668995.1 Parnassius mnemosyne | reverse complement strand
AAAAACCATTGCAATGTACTGATCTCATTCAGTTAATTTGTTGTTAAATCTTAACTGGTAGTTTGAATTGCGACAGTTGATGTTATCAATTTCGCTATTAATTATGCTCCATATCATTTTAATCTTATTAAAAGCCGTCTTAATTTTGTTGCTCAAATGAATACTTGGCTGTGGATCACACTCTCCTAAATATTTTTGAATATTGTTTTACTCATTCTATAAATTCGACGCATGGATTACATAACCATGGTAAAGATCATATAACCTTTGTCTGTTCTTATATACTCCTACTGTCATCATTGAATGCCTTTCGACTGCTTTAGAAGTAAAAGTATTATCAAATTCATTGCAAATAAGCTTAAACAATGTTCCACACAAAAAGTGATGGAAGTTTTTCACTATATCACTTCTAAACTTCTCCAAGCGACGTGCATTTACTGGAACAATCACAAATTTCACATCTACTTGCTTTTTGTGAACATAAGGCAACGAAACTAACTGTACACAGTTAGTTCGTTACACAGTTATCTTTACCTGTTGTACTAGGTTGAGCAATACGTGTTGGCTCTAAAAATAAATTAAAAAGACCATATCATTTAAATAATGACCTAAATTTAATACTGGTGGAGGAAGCTATTAGATTGATATAAAGTCTCCACATATTAAAACAGATTTAATCTGTTTACTAAGCTTAACAAAAACTTCTTCCATATTTTTTTTTCAAAAGTATCGTATAAACATGGAAACATGGGGGTCTGTCGACGCTCACAACAATGAGGTGCTCAAACTCAACACATGCCATATCTACAGTTCGCTCAACATAAATCATATAACTCAAATAACACTGTCAAACAAATTTTCGTTGTACATTTTGATTTCGAACTAAAGTTATAGTGCTATAATTAGCATATACCGAGTTATGAATTCCAATGAAGTAATAGCAAAACTTTTAAAATATGTCATAACTACAGAACTAAAAATACCCTGCTGAATGCAAATATGTTTGAAGTCATCGTGTATTACAGAATAAATTTAAAAATGCTTATATAAGTAAACACCTATACCAACATTAAACTATATTTTAGTGATCGTGCGTGCAAATATGTTGCGTTGTAAGTATGATATCAGAGGTCATTTTGTATATAATAATAATGTGTTAAAATCAGGGCAAGTCTCTTTTATAATTCTATGTAATGGACATAAAACAGTCTTTGTCCCTTTTGCAGTCACGTATCACATTCAAATGCAAATTCGCCTGTCTTCATCACTTCTTTTCATCCAACTCCATAATTGTCGTGACCGGTGACGTCGTTTTTAGTATTCTGTCTTCGATTTAATGTACTTCAGGGTAAATAAAAATTCCACTGTGAATTCAAATTGGAATAAAAGCATAGAAAGCTTTGTTTCATCATTTTATATCTCTACTAGGGATCCGCACCGGCTTCACGCGGGTCTTGACAAAAGCGCCACCTATCGGGTTCAATAGTGAATTCAAAACATCTAGGGACCTCACTCAAAAACACAAAAATATTTTAATTAATTAAAAATATTTTTTAATTAACGCCCCCGCAACCTCCCTTGCGGATGTAATTTCGTAACAATTGTTCTTAACTGACCTCTACTCGGTAATAATTTCAAGTCTCTAGACCTTATGGTTAAAGCAGTAAATAGGTGTAAATATGCTACACATAATATATATATGGAACTGAAACGTGGTCCTTCACTCAAGGCCGCTCAGCGAGTATACATATATATATATATATATATATATATATATACATATATATATAAATTAATTATATATATATGTTTAATTTATATATATATATATATATATATATATATATAAATTAATTATATATATATATATGTTTAATTTAATGGACGATAAATTCAATAACACGTCTTCAATAATAATATGTACTTCTGATCAGAAAATAGAGTTGCTTGTTATTATGATACATTAAAATTTGAAATTTAACAAAACACTATCTCGGGCCGATGTTATCATAATACGTTAATGATCATAGATACATATATAATTTTCATGCATATTTCACTCAAATTCATCATCCATCACAGCCTATAAGTTCGACTGATGAACGGACTTTCTTTTGACAAGATCCCGACACACCTCTCTTGCTTCTTTCACATACATATTCCTACGCATATTAACTTTTAGTATTTGCATATTAACTTTTATTACACCTACTTCATTCTATCTTTGCATCATCATAAGGTAGACTGGTAGAGAATGCCTAGGCATTAAGTCCGCCTATATACCACGTGTGTATACGATTATATCAGCTATTTGGTCTATGAACTTTTGTTTAAGGCGTCCCTTCCCGACTCAGCCACTCACTTCTGCAGCATTAATTTGCTTGGTCATTCTTTTCTCATTGACTATTTCTACGTATATAAACTACCAAACCACATTTTCATCCAACTCGCAATATGCTCCTGCGAACCTCACTTTTGTCTAATTCTTCACACAATGGAGTAAAGAGTCCCATTTACTCTCTATCCTGCATTCACCCGTCGTTCTACATGCCTACCACCCCTGTCCAACATACATACTCAATATACAAACTGAGGAAATGCTGATAGTTGAGTAGGTGGATGACCTGCTCAACCATTCACCTCCTATTCTTATTTCACATATCGTTTTACTTTCTTCCTTTCAATAACCATTAATTTCGTCTTACTTGCGTTTACTTTCATTCCCCCTTTAATGATATGTTCATTAATATAACTATGATTTAGCAACTTGAATTTTGAACTAGATTACTTGATAATTTATGGCGTTATGCAGAGAATACGTCTGTGGCGTTAGCCAAGATGACATTCTACGATCGTAACGCTATAGAATATAATCATTTAGATTACATGTAATACTTATTGAAAGTCATTTTTCACTTTTACCAATGGTTCTTTTCTGAACTAAACCTCTGTCCTGGGAAGAACCAGCAAGAAACCCAGACTTTTTTAATTAACAATTTCATATTTATACAATTGTAATGAAAACATTTAGAAACAACATGGTAGCGATCCCCTCATTCCCAGCGGTTATTATCAATCATGTACTATTTCGTAGTGTTATTAAATATTATTTTAGGGTTATTACCCTTACTAGACAATTTTTTTTTCTTAATTTTTCAATTTTTCTTAATAAATATTTTAAACCTCTTAATATATATGGTCTGCACATTTTCTAGGACTTTGTTATAAAAGCGTATACATTGCCCCATGAAATGAATCGAGTAACTGGCATAATTAACTTGTGCTTGATCCTAGTATTTACAGAACGTACATTACTATTTTTAATAAAACTATTTTTGTTTTTGTGTACATACATTACATTTTCGTAAATATGAGAGGCCAAAGTTAATTAGGTCCTAAGTCCGAAGGAGTCCCTTAGAGAAAAATGTAAAGAAGTCAATTTTTCTCTAAGGGATTCCTTCGGACCTAGATTATAAATTGCTCTAAGTATAGGCTTACCAGGCGATTGGATATGAGGAAGTCAAAAAGTAACTCACCTCTTTCGTTGATGTTAGTGCTCCCCCATGCTGTGTGGTGAGCATAAGCATCACCAACCAAAAGTATACCTCAAAACATGAAAACGAGACTGTACAACCAGTGCGTGTTGCCAGTGATGACATACGGAACTGAGACGTGGTCCTACACTGCTGGTCGGATAAGGAAGCTCAAGGTCGCTCAGCGAGCTATGGAGAGGGCTATGCTCGGAGTTTCTTTGCGTGATAAACTCAGAAATGAGGATATCCGCAGTAGAACCAGAGCGACCGATATAGCCCAACGGATTAGTAAGCTGAAGTGGCAATGGGCCGGCCATATAGCTCGAGGAACCGACAACCGATGGGGAAGAAAGGTTCTCGAGTGGTAGCCTCGTACCGGCAGGCGAAGTGTTGGGCGTTCCCTCACTAGATGGAGTGACGACCTGGTAAGATATGCAGGAAGTAGATGGGTGCAGGTGGCTCAGAACCGTGATTTGTGGCCTTCATTGGGGGAGGCCTATGTTCAGCAGTGGACTTGTGAAGGGCTGTAATGATGATGATGAGGATTAGCTAGGGAAACATTCTGTTACCCCCGGCAGAGCCCAGCATAATTAGGGAAGGGCTAAAATACTACTGGACCCCCCTCCCCAGCCACGCACCTTACGCTTAACACCTTGGATTGGGTTAGGATAGGAAAAAGGGGCTAGGAAAACAGGATGAGCTGAGTGTTTCTGTTCTGTCTGTTTGCTATTGAACCAGACCAAATAACAAGCCGCAACCACGTAAAGGAAAATCTCCTCAGACTTGTTCTGGGATCGACACGACCTGCGCTGTCCCCCAGATATACATACTTACAAATGTATTACTATGTATATACTTACAAACAACTTTACCTCTTAATATTAGTGCAGATGAAAAATTCTAATCCGATTAATTGCTTAACCAATTTAGTACTTAAATTGGGGAGTTGGTTGCTTGAAATATTGATTGTGCCTTTGTTTGATAAAATGGGTGAAGATAGTTTGATCTGACCTATTTTTATTTCATGGAAATGCTCGTTAACTCATTTTCTACCGACTTTAAAAAAGAAGAGTTACTCAATTCGACTGCATGTTTTTTTTATATGTGCTACCTTATAACTTTTTTCTTGGTGAAACGATTTCGGTTATTCTTTTTTATTTGATATTGTATTTGGTGGTTTCTTGTTTTAGGTGACCACAGTCTCAGAAATTTGATCATGGTCTGACAAATAGTTTTTGAGTTATCCTTAATGATTTATATTGAAGTTATGTTCTACATTCACGAAAAAATTAATCAAAAATTCCTTTGGTGGCACGAGAGATCGTACTAAGGCTGCTTCCATACTATAAAATTTAAGGCAACTCCAAATTGTTTCATATTTGTTTCATAATTTTCATAGTGACCAAGATGACGCACGCCTTCTAGCTGTTTCGACTAAGGAATCTAGTCACTGGTTACACGCTTTACCATCAAGTAATCACTGCACCTTACTTGATGGGAAAAGCTTGTGCTTCGCCGTAGGAATCCGACTAGGAGCAGCGCTTTGTCAACCCCATCAGTGTCCCTGTGATAGCAGCGTTGACAAGTTTGGGCTCCACGGACTTTCATGTAAGAAGAGCGCTGGCAGGTTTTCACGACACATTTCTTTGAACGATGTCATCCGAAGTTGTAGAGCCTTGTGGAATATTTAGAGACGATGGCAGGAGACCCGACGGTATGACGTTGCTCCCTTGGGAGAAAGGTAAAGGTCTAGTGTGGGATGCTACTTACGTAGACACTCTGGCGGCCTCTCATCTCAGGGGTACTTCGCTTAGATTCGGGGTAGCATCAGAGGCCGCTGAACTGAGTAAGTGGCGCAAATATGAGTCTCTGAGAGATGGCTACATATTTGTCCCATTTGCTGTAGAGACTATCGGCCCGTGGGGTCCACGTGCGGTAGAGTTCCGAAACGAACTCCATCTGCGGCTGGTCGTTGCTGCTGGTGATAAGAGGGCTGATTCTTTTCTCACTTAAAGCCTAAGTATAGCCATTTAGCGGGGAAACGTAGCCAGCATTTGTGGCACGATACCGCGGGGAGTAGGACTATATGATAATTAAGTTAGTTTTAGTTTTTTTTTATTATTATAGTTTTTAATATCGTATATAATTAAATTCCGAAATAATATCAAAACTATTATCATAATAACGCAATACGGTATCATATCTTAATAAATACGGTGGTCAATCTCAGCGTAGGTACAGTAGCCATCAGCGCAGGACAAATTTATAGTGCACAAGAGTGTACGCAAAAAAGTGTACTTTCCTGTTGTACCTTTTTCTCATATACCAATGGGACGAAATCTAAAATGACTGGAGAGGTTAAGCGCTGGACCAATGACTTATGAGTATCTCGACGGCGCCATCCTTTATGATGTATTTCCTATAATTGTTAGCACTGACTGGAGAGATAAGGCACTCCGCAAAACCAACGGCTTTATGAGTTTCTGAAGCATGGAGAAAATATTACAAAAGTTACGATTTCAGGCTGCTACTAGAAATTTCTGTGCAGAAAAGCCCAATAACCATTTTTGCTTGATCTGGGATTTATCCAGCACATGTACAGCAGTCACGCTTACGGCCAATTATGTAGCAACGTGGTCAAAAACAAGCTATTATAAGAATTTTACTTTTAGAGAAATCACCTTTATTATTTCAAGCATTTTAGCCAAATGCGCTGACCATAGAATAAACTGTTCATCAATCACGATGTTTACAATCTATGTTTTGAATATAATCTTATTTGCTTGCTTTAATCTAGCTTTAGCGTGTTTCTAAAATATTACTATTAATAAACAAGGTAATTACTGGACGTGCGCGGTAGTAGTTTTTTTATCATATTATTTGTTTAGTACAAGAGTGGTTGTTTTGAAATCGCGGTTACGATACATTTGCGTGACTGGTCCTGGACTAAAACCTAGCAAAAAGTCTGAAGCAAGTTCTAAAAAAGATTTAAAAATCTTTAAGGAAACCTATTATATCAAGCATTTTAAGTCGGATCATTTGTTGTAGCCTAGCGACGCGCTCCGGCTTCTCTTGGGTTTTTTTTATAGGAGAGGGGGCAAACGATCATGCGGCTCACCTGATCTACCGCCGCCCACGAACAACCGCAACATCAGGGGAATTGCAGATGCGTTGCCGGCCTTTTAAAAATGAGTAGGCTCTTATCTTGAAGGTCCCTAAGTCGCATCGGTCTGGAAATATCGCTGGTGGTAAACTATTCCACAAGGAAATTGTGAGAGGAAGAAAACATCTTCTAAATCGCACAGTGGTGGACCGCCAATGATCCAAATGGTGTGGATGGTATCGGGAGTTCTGCCACGATGTGCGATCGTGAAATTTGGCAGGTGGGATTAATCCGAACAATTCCTCAGAGCACTCCCCGTGGTAAATGCGAAAGAAAATGCAAAGGGATGCAACATCTCTTCGCAGCGCCAATGAGTCGAGCCGATCGGAAAGGACTCGGTCGTCAACGATTCGAACCGCTCTGCGCTGGATGCGGTCAATTGGAAGGAGCTGGCACTGGGGAGCCCCAGCCCAGAGATGGGAACAGTATTCCACGTGAGGCCGAACCTGCGCCTTGTACAGTTGCAGGCGTTGAGCCGGCATGAAATACTGTCCCACTCTGCTGAGCACGCCAAGTTTTTTAGAGGCCAATTTGGCCTTCTCTTCCAAGTGACCACGAAACTGCACTAATATTATCTAATATTGACGTGGCGTATTTAATTTATAAATATTATTATATTATTATTGCATTTACTGATCTCTTATGAATTTACATAGCTTAGCATAAATTTAAGAAAAATTATTGCTATCATCATTAGTTCAGCTTATCACAAGTTCACAACTAAATGTGATCCGAACCGTGATTTCACCCATCCTAATGTTATTGCTGCATTTAAATTGCTGTCTGTTGTCATTCTCGCTATCGACAGATGTTGTCTACGAGATACAAACTGGCCCATTACCACTTTAACTTACAACTCACTCATCAGACGGTATTTAAAACACCTTAACTGTGTGTGCTTATTTTCTGAATATAACACGTTTAAATAATTATACATTAAATAAATCAATAGTTTAATCTTTTTTTTATAATTTGCTATATTTTTAGCTATATTTTGTCATCGTTAACATCATCTTCGTCAGACAATATTTCCACTAATGGACTTAGAAGAATATGCCTATATAGTCAGGGAGCTGAGGAGCCAAAAGTGCAAAAGATTTAAAAAGGCGAACTTTGTTATTTGTCGTCGAATTTGTAATTAAAAATAAATGATTTTTGAAAACCACCGCCCAATGGAAAAAACAACTCAACTAAAAAATTTGATCTATTTAACAATTGTATGTATGCGGTAGGTCTAAGAGCATAATATCCCGTTTTACGTAGTCCCGAGTTTCGCGCTTCAGCTGTATCATGGCTACAGTGCGAATAATTCAAAGAACAGCATAATTCAGCGGCACTTCATACGGTGGAGTCAGAGAACATGAGGTAGTCTTAATTAAACTAGAACTATAGCGGGTTTATCAATTTAAATACCTAGGGCATATTCTTGTCGACAACCTTATAGATGATTTAGACATAGAGAGGGAGCGTAGAACTTTGGCGATACGCGGCAATATGCTGGCTCGCCAAAGTTCTACGCTCCCTCTCTATGTCTCTATGTTTTTTTAAATTTGCCAGCTGTTCAGACCAAGTCAAGATAAACTTATTCAAATCGAATTGTCAGGTTCTGTACACAGGTGGTCTGTGGATTAGGTATGCCAAAGATCGTTAAACACCCTGCGGGCCCAGTACAATAACGTTTTTAGGATGATATTAGTACTTCCCTGCTTCTGTAGTACCTCCGGCATGTTTGCACAAACCCGAGCAGACGGTTTTCATGCAGTAGTTCGAAAAAAAATTAGTGTCGCTGATGGGAAGGATACGGAGAAGTGACAACAGCATCCTGAGATCGGTGGCAGATGATCCGCATGGAGCTATTGTGTGGCATTTCGTGCGATCGATGACTCATATAGTGGATAATAATTCTTGTATGATTCGACCGCACGCAGTGCCTCTTAGGTACATGGCAAATTAGAATTTAATTTAATTTAATTTAATTTGGTTTAGTTTTATTTAATTTAATTCTAATATAATATAATATAATATAATTTTTTTTTCAAAATATTAACACTTAGTTTTTAAGCGTTAATTTAATATTAACCCATGGATCTTTTTTGTCTGAAATAAATTAATTTGAATTAATTGAAATACCTCGATTTCATAGTGCTCAGCAGGGGTGGCAATACATTTACATTTTCATTCTTAATCGAGGATAAAATACAATGAATGTAACCAAATAATAGTTAGCAATGCACCATAAGGGTTTATAGTCCGAGGGCTGATGGACCAAAACTACAACAGTTGGCTGACATTTTGATATTATATTATGTAGCGGTTGTATATCCATAGCCATAGCCTTAGCTAGTTAGGTAGTTTCGCTTACACCTAGTGTGACTTCAAACTTGTAAAAAATACTTGTACATTGCAACTGTTTTACAAAATTTGAAAATTAGTTATAAAAATTTAGTTAGAAATTAATAAAGCGCGACACCCTTCTATACTTAGCAATTACAAATTCAACGAAGATAAGAAAGTACTTGCTTCTGCTTAGTTTTATAATGCATAATAAACAAAATAGGAAAGGAAGATAATATGTCGTTTAAGATACGGCGTTAGTGAACAACTAAACAGTTTCGGATCGACTGTTTATTCGAGCGTATTCACCTCCAGTAACAATTCCAAACAAGAATTTTATCTTTAATTATTTAGTGTGTATTTAGTGTAATAGCCAGTGTTTGCTTCCTTTTTTGTTAAAACTTATAATTTACACAGGACAGTACGTGTTCATAACTCGTGACATATAAAACTCTTTTCACTAATAAGAAAGGTATTCCATCGCCGGTTTTGCGGTCGCCACGTTGCTATTTGATTCTTATTTGAGACTACATATAGTGGCTACATAGGCCGCAGCACTGATATACCGTCACGTAGGTCAAATGAACTATGTGTATCATATACGTTCTATAAAAAAAAGAAACCATTGTAAAACCTTTTTAGTCTACTTTGAAAAAAATATTACAAATTGAGTATATATTATTTTACTAATGTAGGTATTATCATAGACTTAGAATATACTGGCGTATAGACCGACATAGGGAGGAGAAAATTCCTTATCGCAAAAATGCAAGATAGGAAAGGATACTAAATCTCATGATTCTGTAACCGATTTTGAATGACAGATCGTCACAAGTCGGCACGCATATTTTGTAATTTTTTAGAGTGTAATAGTGGCTATTTTTAGAAAGAACTTTTCCTAAAATGTTTACTTGTTTTGTGAGTGACTGTGGTGCAAATAATATAAATAATCCTGATGATTGCACATTTCCAGGTAAATTCACAAAACATCGTCAATATTATGAAGCGTTTATTTTTAGTTAAAATGTATGTTATATACTGTTTAAAATATATAATGTTTTCAAATATTTTGTTAATTTTGATATTTTGCAAAGAAAAAGTCACATTGTTGATAATTTGCATGAATTTAGTAAATATATTTTATACAAAATATTTTACATGTACGCTAGGGATTGACTCAACTACATCAAAATTAATGTCGATATTTATCTCGAATGTTTATATTGAATCGATAGACCTTCCCACACAACAAGAAAATAAATCCTCGGATTACATTCTATAAATTTAATTTTATTTTGCCGCTTGTCAAACAGATTCCCTCCGGATTCTATAATTAAAATAATTTAAAATTAAAAATTCTGTAAAACCGACTTCAATATAAACTATTCAAAATAACTCAAAAACTATTAGTCAGACCTTAATCAAATTTATATGAGACCACGTGTGAAGCACCAACTCTCAAATAAAAAAGAATCATCGAAATCGGTTCACCCAGTATAAAATTATGAGATAACACACATAAAAAATACAGGCAAATTGAGTACCGTCTCCTTTTTGAAGTCAGTAGAAAAATGGTTAAGGTTAATTGGACGGGTTGGTCGCAATCCAAAGACAAACTCAACAATTTGCAGCAAATATTGTACTTGAGAAGTATAAGAGAAAAAGTAGAATAGATATTTTTTTGTTAAAAGGCGCCATTTCTACATTATTTGTACAAGTAAGTATAATATTGTTATAATAATAAGCCATCAAAAATTTAACTTTCAAAATTTAGATAAAAATATAGACACATTTTCTATCGACTTCAAAAAGGAGTCGGAACTCAATTCGACTGTATGTTTTTTTATGTGTGTTACCTCATAAATTTTCACAGGGTAAACCGATTTCGATGATTTTTTATTTGAAAGCTGGTGCTTCATGTGTGGTTCCATATAAGTTTGATTAAGGTCTGACTAATAGTTTTTGAGTTATTCTTAATAATTTATTTTGAAGTCGGTTGTTCAAAATTTTTAATTTTAAATTATTATATATTGTAAAATTGTAGTACATTAAAGATACAAAATCTTGAGGTTATCCTATTTAAGTCATTATGAACCCAAACTAACTATCCTATGTACGGTACTCAATTTGCCTGTATTTTTTTATGTGTATTATCTCATCATTTTATACTGGGTGAACCGATTTCGATGATCCTTTTCAACTATTTATCAACCAAAAAAATATATATTAACATACTTCACCACCCGCATATCACGGTCACATAAGTGCAATTATCATAGCATCACGCTATTTTCCCCAAGAAGTAAATATTCCCAAGTCACAATGATAAAACTTTTAGCAGTAAGATATAATATATTTAGTAATGCTCTTGAAGCGCCACTAAACGCCCGCGGATGAGACGCGCGGTTCAATTTACCAGGATAATATAAATTCCATAGTATTTAATACTTACAACGCTCGATGCCCGATTTATGCTTGATGGTCGACGAGGATTTAAATAGCATAGTTCATCTCTTACAGCGTTAGTCGTAGAGAAGAGAAACTCGTGGTTAAGTAATATTTGCGTGGATCAATAGATCTGCGAAATTAAGTTGCACTTGCCGCGGTCAGTCATGATTATTGTGATTGATTATTTTCTTAACATACCGAGAATGAGAAAATAGAGAGTGCATCTGTATCCTCAGACACATGGTGCACTTTACTCTGTTAAGATCATTATGTTTTTAAAATTCATGCAGCTAAAGTGATAATAAGTTTATTATTACTCTACACCTTTCAGGGACAGATGAAAGAATTAAACATGAAGCACATTGAATTTTCATAAAAATATTGGCCTTTAAACTGAGCAATCTTATTTAACTGATTCCTCAAGTTTCCTTACTTAAATTATTAAGTTTACAATAATATTTAATTTGAATGTTAGAATAAACTTCTATAATGTATTTAATTATTTATTATTAAATGTTTGTAATTACCAAAAGTAATACTTCAAACATTTTATAAAATATATAAAATATAAATAGGTATATAATCACCCTCAATTTTTTATTGCTAATCTCAGGAGTTTTTTTTTAGGAAAGCAAATGGTCGTTGGAAAGGGTAGAACAACGTCTGCCTGGTCAGCTATATATATACTTAGGAAGATTTTAAGGATTTATATAGGAAGGGTCATTAACATTGCCTCGTTTATGGATCCCTATTACGTCTGCTTCTTTCCAGATATCCGGGAAAGAGCAGCTCGAGAGAAGCGCGTTGAAAATTCCTACGAGGAGGTAAATTAACGGTGCCGAAAGAGATTTGATCACCTTGTTACTGATGCCGTCTGGCCCAGGGGCTGATCTAATATTAAGGCTCTTTATGGTCTTAGTGACTTCTTCCGGATAGTGTTGAAGTGACCGTGACTTCATTAAGTACCGAGTGTCCTATTTTTAAATTTTCGTCGGTAGTACTACTTATCACAGCCAGTACTACATCTGGAAACTACTGAATTCTTCTGGATATCAGCCATTTCATTACCAACATGCGCAAGCACTAAATAATAACGATGGTCTACCTCTACGACATTTTTGTGAATGCTTGTTGTCAAAAATTTATTATACTAACATGATGTGGACTGACGAACACTATTCACGCGTGTAGGGCTTTATAATAGTTGCAACGAACATTAGTGGGCAGTATTTGCATACTCTATATAAATATAGTAGTTATCATCAAGTGCAATGTAGTGAAAATGTTTGGGCCGGAATTATTGATAATATAATTGTGGGCCCGTACTTCATTGAAAGACGATTAAAGGTGATAATTATTTGGGCATGTTACAAGGTTTTATTTAAGATTTCCTGGACGATATACCCCTAGTGTTACTGAATATTTTTTTTATTTTAAGTAATTGCATATTTAAGATGCAAATAGTTAATCACTTTAAATTGTTAATAGTTGTATATACTTGATTCCAATTTTAAAATACGCCTTAATAAAGATGGTCATCGGTTACGTCTGTAATACAAAAATATACAATAACATACAATTTCTGACAGTTTTGAATTATTGGATATGTATATTGAACAGCGTACGCACCGACGCGATGTTCCTGTCGGTTGTGGTCGGCAATGCTCATCATTCCACTGCCTTCGTAGCCGTCCGGGGTACTTCGTTTTTACCGGCCAGCGCCAGATACAGCTAGTCCGCTTTAAGCGCCTTCAGCACTAGACGCTACGCTCGCACCGCCTGAGTAACCATTATTTAAATCGTCACTTATGACTTATGGATCTGAGACGTAGTATTTCACTGCTGGCCGTCTCCTTAGCTTGCTGAGCGACCTTTGACCAGCTCGGGCTTCTCTGCGTAATAAACTTAGAAATGAGGATATCCGCAGTAGAACCAGAGTGATCGACGAAGCTCAACCGATGAGTAAGCTGAAGTAGCAATGAGCCCTACAACCGATGGTGGAAAAAGGTTCTTGAGTTGCAGCCTCGTACCGGCAGACGAAGTGGAGGGCGACTCGCACTAGATGGAATAACGACCTGGTAATACATGCAGGTAATACTTGATTGATGCAGGTGGCTCAGGACCGTGTTTTGTGGTATTCAGTTCAGTAGTGGACTTGTGAAGGGCTGTAATGATGATGATTATTTTGTTATCATATTAAAAGAAACCTTCTATGATATGTCATACTTTAGTTTAAGAGAATCTATCACTATATTTCCTATAGCAAGTTGTTATAAGTATGGCCGTAGGAAGGAAAAGGGGAGATCTCCCGCCGGGCAAGGGCAATCTTGCTATTATTTTTAATACTTGTATCGATTCTTGTGTGCTTTCTGATTTAATGAAGTATAGTAAAGTAATACCTTTATTTAAATCTGATAGTACATTGGACCCCGCTAATTTTAGACCTATTTCTGTACTACCTACTCTCAGTAAATTTTTGAAAAAATAAATTTTGGATCAATTGTCAACTTTTTTTAATACAAATAAACTACTTCATAAAAACCAATTTGGTTTTACAAGGGGTCGCTCGACATCTGACGCCGGTGTTAAGCTTATGAAATATATTTTTAATGCCTGGGAGAATTCACAAGGAGTCTTAGGTATTTTCTGTGATCTTTCCAAGGCTTTCAATTGTGTTCATCATTAGACATTAATCAGGAAACTACAACATTAAAGTGTAAAAAATTTAGCGCTCAAAGTTATTACTTTATATTTAAGTAACAGAATTCAAAAAGTAGTGATTAATGGTAAAGGTTCCTCCGGATCGGTAGTATCAATGGGCGTTCCTCAAGGCTCGATTCTTGGCCCATTCCTGTTTTAATCTATATTAATGACTTACCTTATCTTGTAGGTGACAATCACGGTATAGCATTATTTGCTGATGATACCTCTTTAATTTTCAAACTCAAACGACAGTTAATTAATTATGACG
The DNA here is from genome assembly GCA_963668995.1 of Parnassius mnemosyne. NCBI lineage: Eukaryota > Metazoa > Arthropoda > Insecta > Lepidoptera > Papilionidae > Parnassius > Parnassius mnemosyne. The sequence goes on along the minus strand of CAVLGL010000082.1, from coordinate 63,156,438 downwards.
ATTTAAATAATGCTCTATCGAAATTAGTACATTGGTTTAACGCCAACAATATGCTCTTAAACGGGAATAAGACAAAGTGTATTAAATTTACAATACCTAATGTAAAACATTCGAATAACAATGTGCTGTTAAATGGGGAGGAGTTGAGTCTTGTGGATACCACTGTTTTTCTTGGTATTACTATTGACGCGAAACTTTAATGGGGCCCCCATATATCAAAATTAGCAAGCAGACTTAGTTCTGCAGCATATGCTGTAAGAAAGATTAGAAGTCTCACAGATGTTGAGACAGCTAGATTAGTGTATTTTAGTTACTTTCATAGCGTAATGTCTTATGGAATTTTGCTATGGGGTAATGCGGCTGATATTGAAGTTATGTTTGTTTTGCAAAAGAGAGCCGTACGGGCAATTTATAACCTAAATTGTAAAGAGTCCCTCAGACAAAAATTGAAAGAAATAAACATATTAACTTTGGCATAATGTATGTGCATAAAACATAAATAGCTTTGATAAGAATAAGGATGTGCATACTTTAAATACTAGGAACAAACATAAGCTTGTAATACCGGTTACTAGACTCCACAGAATCTGTTATTCATTTATGGGGCAATGTAAACGCTTTTACAACAAAATCCCAGAACATCTTCAAAGTTTGTCAATAAACAAGTTTAAAAGTTTTATTAAAGAAAAACTGTACAAAAAGGGTTATTATAATATCAAGGAATACATGAATGAAAATAACCCCTGGGAATATGGTGATCGCCACCATGCTGGTTCTATGAAAAATCATTTATAATTGTATAAACAAAATGATAGTTAAGTGAAATTATGTTTAAAAAAAAGTCCCGATGGGTTTCTTGCTGGTTCTTCCCAGGACTGAGGTATTTCCCGAACTAATGGTAAATAAAAAATGACTTTCAATAAGTATTATGTAATAATCAATATTGAATAAAATTATTCTATTCTATTCTGTCCTTAATGCCGGTGGGGAATGCATGCTGTGTGCGTAAGGGCAAGTGACACCGGTGCGAACGATATGCTGGTGAGAACGAAGAGCCGGAGCAAGTGCCAGGGGATGCCTTGTAGTCTGCGGTGAGTCGAAAAGAAGGCAAGTAATCTGCGAGAGTGCCGTGAAGCAGAGGCGAACATTTAATTAATGCTCAGAGCCGTGCCGAACACTGTAGCGCAGAGAGTAGCTTGAAGGAACAGGAGGCATTATTATTCTAGTGCTGCGATGAACCTTTGTAAAGCTAGATGACTTGCAGAATGTGAAGACTGCAGACAATATCTGCTTGGGCGCGAATGAATGGTAGGGGTTCTTGAGGATAATGATGAAGGCTTGAAAATTTGTAGTTTTGGTTGCGTGTTCATATCACGTCGGTTGGTCACCAGTGTAGCCGTTGTGTAATGGATGCCATACTACGCACTTGCAAGTGATTCTACTAGGAGTTTGTACAGATATCTCGATATAAAAATACTAAAAATATCCCAGGACATAAACCCTTAGATGAAATCAAATCAATATTTGTTTCTTTTTTTATGTTCATCATATTATAAGCGATTCTCGTTACTATTGCTTAAGCTACACTTTTAAACATTCCTCACATATTATTTATATTTCAGTTTACTTAATAAAAATTAATAACGTATTGTACTTACTTTTATGTTTATCATGCAACTGCTTTTTTATTACTTCGAGTATAATATGTAACTAGGGAATTAAAAACTGCCATTTCGGAGGAACTTCTAAATTTCACATTCGTTTGCAGTTTCATACGACATTAAATTTTATCGTAGCGGATTCATGAAAATAGTGCCATTTTAAACTTGGCTGCTTTTCCCCAATGAAAATGTATTAAATTTCATCCAAATTCTAATAACATAATTATTGTTAAATATCTAAATTTAGTTTTTGGTAAAATTTACTTTAACCATTAGAAAGGTGTTTAATTTACTGCAGTCTCATCTCACTATCTTAAGTACACAAGTGAAAAGAATTTGGGCTGTTAGTTACTACAATATTAAATACGAATAAAATCGATCGCTGTTCTAAAAGAACATATTTATAGGTGATTTAAAAGAAACATAAAAGATATTGAAGTGTAACAGAACATTTAAACGGAAGTTTTTTTAATTTCCTCTTAATAATTTCAGTTTCAGTTTTTTTAAATTTGTGAGTGCACTTGTTTCATTAAAAAAATTCATCGCTATTTGCTTGTGACTGCAGCTTGTCAATATTATCGGTGAAATGCCCCTTGTCTGTGCATGCGAGAGCGCTGTCAGTCCAAAATTCATTTAAAAGTATGTGACGTGACGCTAATTAAATTTAAGAATCATTAAATAACATTCATCAATTTTCTGATTTCTAAAAAAAGGGTCTCAATCACTCCTGACATTGCTGTCTATTGGTTCGTCAAATTTCATTAAATCATTTACATGTCTTAACAGCATCGAAATAACCCTCTCATCTTAATCGTATAAAGTATTTTATTTGACTAGCTGTGCCCGCGATTTCGTCCGCATGGAATTAGTACTTTCGTCATTATTTATAATATGTATATATTTATATATTTATATATATATATATATATATATATATATATAATTTTTAATTGCGCTAAGATCTAGAAAGACACTAATCTGGATCAAAATATTCAGTTAGTCTGTTAAACAGACAAATTAACGAACGAACAAATAGACGGGCTCACATACGGACTAATAAACGAACCCATAAACCAACCAATAAATGAATTTTACCAACTATAGTGTCGTGTTTCATATTGTTAATAGAGAGTAATAAGTTTGCAATAACCTAATCCACAACTTACTCTTGAAAAATTGGTTGCGTAGTAAGCATCCATTTTCATAATTAATGTAAACTATAAAGGTATATATATATTTCATAATCATGCAATTAAATCCTATTATTACCTGTTCTCCTATCTATCCAAAATCCTTATAAATATAGAAGACCTTCTATTAATTCTAGAAAATCTCTATTAATTTCAGACGACTAGTTATAGGTCATAAAAGTTTGTCCAGCTCAATTTATCGAACGAACATAAAAATTTGTCGTCTGAATATTAGACATATTACATTTACGTACATTTTGATAAAAATAATTACTGTTTAACTACTGATCCCGTATACTGAGTTGTGCATAACTCTAATTTGACAAAATATCTACAACTCGGTGGTAGACAATCGCAGGAACCATATACCGAACGATGCCCCATTTTAAGGCGAAACTCGTATTGTGTAATGGTGGTTTTACTTAGCGTCGAGAAGTATGTACGTTGTCATGTCATCATTCATTCTATCAAAAAGCTATCAAAGCTGCAGGTAATACACACCATTCATATTTTCTTGGTCAACTTTTCGTTTAGTTTTTAAACTTATTATTTCACTAGCTGTGCCCGCGGCGTAGCTCGCGTATACAGGTTTTACATAAAGAATTTGTCGTTTAGGTAAGAGAATATTAAACGATTTATTTCATTACTGTATCAATAAGTGGTAACTAAATAAATCATTATCATCAAAGTTCTAAGTCGTTTATGATAGAGCTTCTGTGTAAACGACGTTAGAAGTAGGCTTAGCCGGGGTGTACACAAAAAGGTTATGGGGGCTACTAACGCGGGAAAAAGCAACATAGAGTTGGCCATGTGCAAAACAGTCAGTACTGAGGTACACTCCTACAACGCGTAAAGTTTGACCTTGCGCTTTATTTACGGTCATCGCATAACATAAACTCACTGTAACTGGGAACTGAACGCGCTTAAAACTGAAAGGAAAGTTACTTCTTAATAGAGGGTTTTTGGGCAGTGCTGCCAGATAAAAAAAACTCATTCAGCTTTAGGACAACACAAAAAGCGCTAGATTTCATGAAAACAGCGCTTTAAAAAAGCCCTAGATTTCGCGCTAAATTAACTACAAACAAAGTTTGTGTATTTTTATATAATCATAATAAAGAAAACAACATTAAGTTTTTTTTCTGGCAATATTTTTTTGATGTATCAATACTTCGCAGGACATCGACTTATAATTATAGCAATTGCTGTCAACAGTAGTTAGTACTGTACGAACAATAAAAATGTCATTAATTGTTTTAAAGTGCAATGTATTTCGCAACTTAGTTTCAGATGTCAGCATCTGATTGCGGTTGCTACACAGTTTCTTTGTGTTATAACTTCTAAGTAACTTTTAACTTAGCTGTGCTCTAAGCAACTGACTGAAACTGAATAAAGCAAAATAAATGCGTTGCCAAAACCATGAACGAAAACTTTAATAAAGGGGATTTCCCCGCTTATAGTCGTCGGTAAAAAAATCAAGTTGATCATCCTAAAGGGGAAGCCAGGAGATCCATAGCACAGGGTATCCTAGTTTGGACTCGTCTCCCATGCTCTTTGCTTTGTGGAAAAAATATGTTTGAAAAAGATAAACTGCAATGTACTATTTGTGGGAAAAAATAATAAAGGTCATTATTATTATTATCGGTAATGTGGACTAACAGTGCTGCTATAAAAGAGTTAATAACCCGCTAGTCGCTAAAATATTGAAATGTGTGCTAAATACACCAAAAAGCGCTGGATTAAGCGCTAGATGCTAAAATTTCGAAATGCGCGCTATACATTCCAAAAAAGTGCTAAATCTAGTTCCCAACCGGTTAAATTGGCAGTTCTGATTTTGCGTATATTATAAATACAATATCACGACATTTCGTTGCGAAATTTTTATTTTTGGTCGGGTTCCGTTGTATGGCTTCGATGGATACAAATTTCTTCAGTAAGTCTCAATAGAAAGAAAGAAAGAAAGAAAGGTTTATTCTCCAAAATGACGCCATCACAGATAACATAAAAAAGAAAACATAAATAATATTGGCTATACAATACAAATTACAATATACTACATAATACAAACTATACAATACCAATACTCATATGTGTCAAGGCGTCATCTACGATACGATACATCGGCGAAAAATCTCAACACAGCAATTCAGAAAAGTTTGTAATTTGTACAACTCCATCTATTACGTCCTTTGTGTGAGAAAACATCCTATCTCTTTTTGTGTTTTAAGTATAAATATATTAATTATTATGGAACGTTTTTTTTACACAGAAATCTTTTTATTACTATTTCTGAGATTTTATGGCGCCATTGAACAAATTCGAACCTACATTTCAAAATAATAATCATTACTTTCGATAGAATTAACCAATTTTAATAAAACATTGCATTGCATTTTCACAACACCACCATCTATCGAAGAAATGGGTTAACTATTGTGCTTCAGATTTAGTTAATAACGTTAATATATTTTTGTATAATATATTTAATACGTTCTTTATTACTTTTGTTTACTGCGTTTTAGATATATATAATTATATCATTATTTTACATAATTTAACTATGATTTATGATATGATATTAGTTTAAAATGCACTTGATGACTCAAACAAAGCCACCGTTGAGCAATTCGTACCTATACTTCCCTACCCATACTTCAGAATATTTATCATAACTTTTGATGGAATGAACTGATTTTAATGAAATAAAGACTAAATGTAACCCGAAGATACACTTTATAATTTCCTTAACAATTCTTATGATATAAATTAGTACTTTATACGTGATACGTTAACAAACAAACAGACAGACAGACAGACAGAAAATTCTAAAAATGGTAGAAATGTATTTAATTACTTATTTTTAGTACCCCTTAATCACTTTTATTACAAAAATATTAAATGTACAGACATCTGCTATTTACAGTTTTATTATATGTATAGATATTTAAGTAATAGAAAACAGAAGGTTATTATCAATGGTAAAAGTTCTTCAGGGTCACCTGTACTAATGGGTGTTCCTCAGGGCTCGATTCTCGGCCCATTCCTGTTTCTGGTGTATATTAATGACTTACCTCACCTTGTAGGGGATAGTCATGATATAGTATTATTTGCTGATGATACTTCCTTGATTTTTAAACTTAAACGTCAATCATTTAAATGAATGCTATATCAAAATTAGTACATTGGTTTGTTAATAATCTGCATTTGAACGGAAATAAAACTAATTGTGTTAAATTTACAACAACGAATGTTAAAAATCTGAATACCAATGTGTTTTTAAATGGGGAGGAATTGAGCCCTGTTGTATCCACTATTTTTCTTGGCATCACTCTTGACGCAAAGTTCCAGTGGGGCCCCCATATATCCAAATTAGCAAGCATACTAAGTTCTGCAGCCTATGCTGTAAAAAAGATTAGAGGTTTCACTAGTGTCGAGACAGCTAGATTAGTTTATTTTAGTTATTTTCATAGCATAATGTATTGAGTTATAGAGCTATTTACAATCTAAAACCGAGAGAGTCTCTTAGAGATAAATTTAAAGAAATTAATATATTAACTTTGGCCTCTGAGTATATTTACGAAAATTTAATGTATGTTCACAAAAACAAATATAGTTTTAGTAAAAGAAGTGATATACATTCTGTAAACACTAGGAACAAACAAAAGCTAGTGATGCCAGTTTCTCGACTCCACAGAGTCAGTAATTCATTCTTGGAGCAATGTATACGCTATTACAACAAGGTCCCGGAAAGTGTACAGGTTCTCTCTATTACCAAGTTTAAATGTTTTATTAAGCTGAAACTGTATAAAAAAGGTTATTTTAGTATAAATGAATACATGGTTGATAATAATCCCTGGGAATGAGGTGATCGCTTCCAAGCAGTTTCTAAAATAAATTTTGTAAATAGTTCGTAATCATTTATATTGTAAAATTTTTTTTTTTAAAAGTCCCACTGTGTTTCTTGCTGGTTCTCCCCAGGACAGAGGGTTTTTTCGAATCAGTGGTAAAGTAAAAATTGACTTTCAATAAGAACTACACATGTAATGTATATTAAATAAAAAATATTCTATTCTATTCTATTCTAATGATACGGTAACGTGGAATTTGGCGTAGTCAGTATTTATGGAAAAATCATCGTTAAATATATGGCAGAGGAAAGGCGGTGCTCTTCAATCTAGGTAAGACACACCATTTTTTGTGGATTTTAGTCTGTACCGTTACCGTTACAGCACATCAACGTCCACTGCTGAACATAGGTCCACCTCTTAGATTTTCTCATAGGGGGATATTTGCCATAGTAGGCAAGCGGGTTGGCAATCACAGTTTGTTTTTTATGTTTAGTCGTTATTAGGAAGACACTGCTGCCCATCTCCTGATATGTTTTCCTCTGTCGCCTCTTACAACACCCGTGGTATGATATGGGGTAATGGACATTTTTACACATATGGATTTTAAGTTTTAATATCGTGAATTTTCGAAATATAGCGCATTGATTATATTGATGATGGCCTTCACTAGACGAAGTAAAAGCAAAAAAAAATCCAAGTTAATACCTCAGTAACATGTCTAAAAACGGTGTTGGTAACGGACCTTCAATTACTCTGCTATTGTGGATCTTCATGGGAGGCGGTAGTCACTTACTTGAGTCACACTTATATGAGTTGCATGTTCCCTTACAGAGAGTCCAATGAAGTTTAAAAAGCTATCTTATATAAATATACTGAGAAGGTTTGATATTCTCTACGTTAGTGGATAATCTTTATTTTATTTCAGGTATTTAATGTTGAAAGTAAAGTAACAGTCTATATATGTTACACTTGGGGGCACAGGCTACACTATGTATCTTATGAGATATACATATTATATTAAATTAGATTTTTTACTGCGATTTCTAAGTCATTCCATGTATTTAAAACATAAGAAATTATTTTTTTATATTGATATGGTCACAATAAGATGTTGTTAGGTTAGGTTAGGTTAGGTTAGGTAGGTTCTCCCCCGAACGGGTTCGCGCCTTGTCGTGGCGGGGGGGCTTAGTAGCCGTGGCTTGGTCAACCACGGTGAACGAAGAGGAACCCCTTGGCTGGCCCGAGGTGTAGGGCCGGCCCGAGGTGGCCACTCCGAGTGGGCTTGGGAAGCCCACTTCGGATGTGTGTCGGGGGGCTGTGGTGAGAGGGGAGTCCGCAACCCTCTATCGCTGCAGCCGAGGTGGAGTCGCGGAGGAAGAGGAGTGTTGGTATGGCGATGCGCCACTCGCCCTATCCTCCGCGACTCAGACGGGGCCGCACCGTTGAATGATGCGGTGGTGGTGGGGCTGCGGGGGGAGAGGAGTGTCGGTATTGCGAGGCGCCGCTCTCCCTACCCTCCGCAGCCGAATCTTGGTTGGCGGCGGAGCCATAGACCAGATCCGCCGCTGGGGTCGGGAAGGCTGGTGCTTCTTAGTGCTGGTTTTTCCTGGCCCCATGGCCTTCGCGCGTCGGACGCGGGGGCGTCTGTTGCGCGTATCAAATTGGAGGCCGAGGAGGAGGGCGCGCCATGTGTTCTGGTGCGCCTTACCGGAGAAGGAGATGGGGGAGGAGTGGTCCTCTCCCGAGGAGGGGCCGCCATGGGGTGGCCGGCGCAGGTGGGGCCGCGGAAGTGTGCGAAAGCGTTCCCGTGGCCCTGCCAATATGCGACGAGGGTGGAACACCATGGGGTTTTAGTCGGTGCGAGTCCGACATAACCCGTCCTTGCCCCCGCGAGGCGGGTATGCGTAGGCATTTCCCCATGTAAAAAAAAAAAAAAAAAAAGGTTAGGTTAGGTTAGGTTAGGTTAGGTTCCCCCCCGAACGGGTTCCCGCCTTGTCGTGGCGGGGGGGCTTAGTAGCCGTGGCTTGGTCAACCACGGTGAACAAAGAGGAACCCCTTGGCTGGCCCGTGGTGTAGGGCCGGCCCGAGGTGGCCACTCCGAGTGGGCTTGGGAAGCCCACTTCGGATGTGTGTCGGTGGGATGCTGCGAGAGGGGTGTCCGCTCCCTCTTTCGCTGCAGCCGAGGTGGAGTCGCGGAGGAGGAGGCGTGCTGGTATGGCGATGCGCCACTCGCCCTATCCTCCGCGACTCAGACGGGGCCGCACCGTTGAGTGATGCGGTGGTGGTGGGGCTGCGGGGGGAGAGGAGTGTCGGTATTGCGAGGCGCCGCTCTCCCTACCTTCCGCAGCCGAATCTTGGTTGGCGGCGGAGCCATAGACCAGATCCGCCGCTGGGGTCAGGAAGGCTGGTGCTTCTGAGTGCTAGTTTTTCCTGGCCCCATGGCCTTCGCGCATCGGACATGGGGGCGTCCGTTGCGCATGTGAAATTGTAGGCCGAGGAGGAGGGCGCGCCATGTGTTCTGGTGCGCCTTACCTGAGAGGGAGATGAGGGAGGAGTGGTTCTCTCCCGAGGAGGGGCCGCCATGGGGCGGCCAGCGCAGGTGGGGCCGCGGAAGTATGCGAAAGCGTTCCCGTGGCCCTGCCAATATGCGACGAGGTTGGAACACCATGGGGTTTTAGTCGGTGCGAGTCCGACATAACCCGTCCTTGCCCCCGCGAGGCGGGTATGCGTAGGCATTTCCCCATGTAAAAAAAAAAAAAAAAAAAAAAAGGTTAGGTTAGGTTAGGTTATTATATTGATATGGTCACAATAAGATGTTGTTAGGTTAGCTAATTACGTAATAACTTGAGACAGAAGGACCCTTAAGTAGAGACTGAATATATTAACCGACTTGGTATTACATGGATCTCACAACTTTTAACAGTAGAAGAACTGTGTTGCGAGACTTAGTTTTTTTACAAGTTATGTTTTTGATGATGATTTCTTTTTGTAGTTAGGTAGTCCTACTTTTTTTCTACTTCTTGAATACCAACTACGGATTTTGGGGCAATTTAATCTACTTAATAATTTGCGGAACTTTGGTACAACTTCATGAGACATGTTCCATTCTTGCTTTTTCATTCCGTTAACCATTTTACAAGTTACCTTTGAACATAATTATATCTAGGTAACTATCTCTATCTATTATTCCATTCTATTATACGTATATACAGGTACACTGATTCATTCACTGCAAATGTAACATTGTAATCCTATATATTTATACAGGATTACAAAGTTATTTATGCAGTTGGTATATCTAGAAAACAGGACCGAAATCACAGAATATTTTAAATGTTTCTTGATCTATATACTAAACACTAATTGTATTCTAAATTTGAAGCTTCTATGTCTGCTAGAAGTGCCTTAGAGTTTTGATAATATGTCAGTCAGTGAGTGACAAAATTAAGAAACTTTGACTAGTTATAATTATTAAATTACTGGTTCAAATAGAATAAAATTTGAAATATACCGTGTTTATAAAATACATGCTTGGTCACTGAAAATTCAGGCTTCTAGTTTAATCGACAACGAAGTTATAAAAGGGCCAAAAATGGCCTGAACTGCTTCGAGAAAATGATGGCACGGCCGTGCGGCTTTTTGCTCGACTTGGTGGGTGCACTGCCGTGTCCCCAGATTCAATAATAGTAAATAATTGACAATTTAATAATAACAAATAATAATCCACAACAAATAATTATAAGGCGTCAGTTATTATAGCGCAAATAACATAAAACATAAACATAAAATGCGTATAAACAATTTTTATGAGATATTACTTGCTGAAATATTGATTAACAGTTAGTTTACGATGTATGATGCAATATTTATATTATTTGGAATAATAATGTTCAATCTTGGGTTAGTATTTAATGGTATAAAATTCCGATGTAAAGAATAGATTAGTTAGTTGTTTTATAACCGCCAATAAGTGAACAAGCTGTAGCAACAAGGGGTAGCTCTGCTAATCTGCTGTAAGGAACGAAAAGTCTCTTAAGCTAATTAACCTATTTTATTGGACCAGAATATTAAAGTTATGTATCGCCAGCAACGCAAAGTCAGGAATTTGCATTTAGAAAACCCAAAATAGGGGTATTTTAGATGGTGATTAGGTGCCAAGTTTAAAAATTAGGTGCTCTAAAATTGTCACCGTAACGAACTGTTGAAATTTGCGTTGCTAGCAAAACGTCTCGCTAGCAACGCCATAAAGTTATTAGATATACGATAAATATTAATAGTAAGAAATTAAGCGCTAATTAGGTGCTGCAAGTATAGGCAATAACAAGGCGCTCCTAATAAAAGTAAAGTCGTTATTCAGAACATAGCAGATGCAAAATTCAGATTTTCTGAAAATTAAAATAGAATCAAAATTGCTTTTATAATAAGCCCAAATTTGTGGCTTTTTAGGTGAAAAGTTTAAAAATTAGTTGCTCTAAAATTTTCACCGCAACGATCTGTTGAAATTTGCGTTGCTGGAAAAACGTATCGCTAGTCAGTATCAAGTAGTCGAACCAACTATATATTTCTTCAAATGACGCCCGAACTAGTACGTTGTTTACCCTTCTGATTACAGAAAGAAAATCTGGAGATGATTCACTTAGAAAATGCGCCTTCTGGTAAAGTAAGTCTATCATCATCATCATTATCATCATTACAGCCCTTCACAAGTCCACTGCTGAACATAGGCCTCCCCCAAAGAATGCCACAAAGCACGGTCCTGAGCCACCTGCATCCATCGACTTCCTGCATGTCTTACCAGGTCGTCACTCCATCTCGTGGGGGGACGCCCTACACTTCGCCTACCGGTACGAGGCTGCCACTCGAGAACCTTTCTTCCTGTAAGTAAGTCTATATTTGTTATTAATATACTCCATTTTAATTCCTATTTAATATTCAGTTTTTTACGGCAAGTTTTAAAAATTAAGGAATTAAGTAATTTAAGCCATTTCAAAAATTTAGAACGTTCATGAATTCTAGTTGGCGAAACAATAGATCAATTAGGTGCTGGCGATTACACGAAATTGCTTAACTTTACATTCGTTCGCAGTTTCAAGGGTTATTAAATTTTATTGCAGTAGTTTGATGAAAAGAGAACAATTCGATCTGTGGCCTCAATTGTACTCTATTTATTAAGGTTTACATCTTGACTCAGAGTACTACCCCAAAAAAGGTATTTTTATTTAATAAAGTATGAAATCTGTATCTCTTTCCGTTCATATAGAAGAAGCCCTGAATAAACATATACCTTTGACAATGGTTCGGCAGCATTATTTAAATTTAGAAAGACACAAAAAATCATGTTTTGTTTCATTATGTAGGTATAATATATTTATTTTATGTCTATATACATGTAGATATATTATATAGTATGTATGTTATTCACTCGTATAAGTCTTTTGCTTATAATTCTCCCGTGGCTGACTGATAGGGAATACCATAAGCCTTATGGTATAAGGCACGACGTCCTCTCGATGCCTTGTTTAAGGTATTTACTGAACTTATATATCATGCATTTTATGTCAACTAAGCTTTAGTAATGCAAAAAAATTTCCTATTCTTTCAAACAATAAAACTTAATGTTTTGATTATATTTATATTACGAAAATAATTACCTCAAAGTGTTATAAAGTGTTTCACCCTTATAACAGTCTATATTTATGGCCTTAATCAGTCTGAAGTCAACAAGAAAATAATATTAATATTAAATTGTTTACACGCTGACTTAATGAGAACTTTTTGTACTCGTAAACCAATGGAGGGCTATAAATGTCTTATTTTGTACATAAATTTTCATGACTATTCTTTCCACAAAGTTATAATTATTTTGTAAAATACTGCGTTGTGGGTTATGACTTATGACTATAAAATAATAAAAAAAAATAAACAAAAGCACTCACAACTATTACCCAGAGGAGAATCTTTTATCGTTTATGGCCAAAGACGTTTAAGTAGTAGAAGTAATTTAAATCTCTTTGTTTATGGCATTAGTGGTGTAAATTTGACATAAGTGTAACGGTATAGAAAAATAAATAAATAAACAGGTGTGATATTTCACGTTTCATTAAATTTATTTACATAAAATAATGTTAATATTTGGCTGCATTTAAACGTTTTGCAGAGAAATAAATAATACAAATATTACTTCTACATACACATATAAAAAAGTGTAATAAACATTTAGTTACATATCTGTGAACATATATATAATTAGATTAGTACATACATATTATAATAAATCCAAAGAATAGTTAAATTGTACCGCCCATAATATATTTTGTTTTTATAACTAAAAAAATCTATAATAGGCCTTATATTTAAGCTGTATACTTTAAGTCCTTAAAATTGTTAAATCGCTGTTGGTTTTTTTAAATAAAAAAAAGAAAACTACGGACTTCCATTTGGCATGATTCTGATACACCTCCCTCACCAACTTTACATCCATATACCTACGCATAGATACTCGTGGGTTGATGGTACTCTTAATCGACGAGCATGTATGCGTAAGTAATAAAAAAAAATTGGTAAATCCAATTGGGCATGCCTTAAGCGCATTAAAAAAATTATGTATAACATGATTATACGGAATTTTAAAAGTAGTTTAAATACATTTCGATCGCACTAACGGCTTCAACACCCTCGAAAACCATGAAAATGACACCCATGATGAAAAAACTGGTACCTACTTCAGCCGCCATCTTGGATTTACATTTTGACAGCACTATCGGCTTCAACACCCTCGAAATCCATGAAAATGACAACGATGATGAAAAAAATTATACCTATTGCAACAGCCATCTTGATATTACATTTATTACATTTCGACAGCACTATCGGCTTGAATACCCGCGAAAACCATGAGAATGACACCAATGATAAGAATATTGATCTTTATTGCAGTCGCCATCTTAGATTTACATTTCGACAACCATATCGGCTTCAACTCTCTCGAAAACCATGAAAATAACACCCATGATGAAAAAATTGATACCTATTGCAGCCGCCATCTTGGATTTACATTTCGACAGAACTATCGGCTTCAACACCCTCGAAAACCATGAAAATGACACCCATGATGAAAAAATTGATACCTATCGCGACCGCCATCTTGGATTTACATTTCGACAACACTATCGGTTTCAACACTCTCGAAAACCATGTAAATGTCACCCATGACAAAAAATTTGATACTACTTACTTTTAGTACGAACTACTATTATTTATTCTGTGCTTTTCAAATATTGTAATAAAAAAAATCTCTCGTTATTATTATAATCAAGTATTTAAGAAATTTGGTTATTCGAATATTGTGTATTTACAAAAATAATTTACATACAAGGTTACCAAATCAACAAAAATTTCGCCATTTTGGAGCCGAAATAAATTAATTATAGCTAAACAAAACAAAATTACACTGCCATTTACATTCAGTGGCTTCCCACATGATAGATGAAGAGATTAAAAAGAAGATTGAGTTAAACAATTGATATTTTCAAAAGTTATCGTGTTTAAAAGCCTTGGGGACATGATAAATCCACACCTTAAGCTACTAAAACCCCTTTTTTATTTAAAAATAGCAATTATTCAATTTAAAAAATATTAATAAGTTCAACAATCATTTATCTTTCTAACAATGTGCTTTTTATATAATTTATATGTACTCGTATAATATGATTGCTAGATACGATTTCATTCAATAAAACGTTGGAATCTTAATTTTTAGGCATGCAATAAAATCCGACTTCAAAGAATTAAATATAATAAAATAATTCCAGAAGTGCTTTAAATATTTATAGTGTATAGAAGAATTTTATTAAAAGTTTAGTGTTTTGACCTTTTGAGTCAATTACGCAATACCACAAGCTCGAGGTAACAAATTAAATATCGTCTAATTAGTAACTTTAAAAACTTCATAAAATATTTTCTTATCCAGAGATTGAAAGTTATCTGTCAATTTATATTAAACCACCCTTAGAGTAAAGTTTAAGAGAGCCGTGGTAGCTCAGGGGATAGGCGCTCGCTATAAAATGCATAGTACTTGAGAAACGTGGTTCGATTCCCGGCGGCTCCAATGCAATCGATAATTTTAATTTTAAGCGCTAATTTACCATATTCATGGCGGTGAGGGAAAACATTGTGAGGAAATCTGCATGTCTGAGTAATAAGAAAAATAATTTCGAAGACATTTGCAGCGGGTGACATTTCCATGCTAAAACCCTCTCAGAAATTATAAGAGGCCTGTGTCCAGCAGTGGGACGCATATATCTTGTTTTCTTTAAAAAAACAATCATAAAATTAGTTCACAATGACGACTTAATACACATGCAAAAAAGCAAAAGATTTTTCTTTGAAATCGGCTAAAGAGATCAAACTTGAGGTTTCAAATTTTTGTTTAATTTTTTCACAACAGTATAATAAATACAAAAAGATATCACCTATCTAAAAATTTGATTTTCGTGATACATTTTACGTAGTGGAGCCACGCTATAGTTGGATTGTGGCTGCAGAACGCAATATTCTTCTTGATCGGGGAAGGATCACGCTTATACAAAATACCTCAGTGAAATTGCTGGTTTCTAATTGATCACGAAAGTGTGATAGTGATATCGAAAGAAGAGTGAATGCAGGAAACATGGTGAATGGAGCTTTGCACTCCTTTATGAGCAGTGGGAAGGTGTCTAACAAGGCATTTTGGCTGTGCATGAGGGGGTGTTGGTTCCGACACTCATGTATGGAAGTGAAAGTTGGGTATGGCAGAAGAAACATGAAAGCAGAATAAATGCAGTTGAGATGAGAACGTTAAGAAGTATGATAGGAGTTAAACTGAGTGACAAGATAAGAAATAGTGAGATAAGGAAACGTTGTGGTTTGAAAGAAGATGTAGTGACAAAAATTGAGAAAGGTATGCTGAGATGGTTTGGCCATGTCTAGAGAATGAATGAAGAACGATTGACGAAAAAGGTGTATAAGGCGAGTGTGAATGGTAAAGTGTTGGAAGGGGTAGACCTAGGCGGACGTTTCTAGACCAAATCAGGGACACCTTGAAAAAAGGCCAGGTCAAGAGTACCCTAAACCGAAGAGCATGTATGAAGGGAATAATGAAAGTGGACGAAGCGAAACAAGTATGTAAGGATCGTAACAAATGGAAAGAAGTTGTCTCTGCCTACCCCTACGGGAAAGAAGCGTGATTATATGTATGTATGTATCTATGCACCGTAATATCCACTTACTATCAGGTGTACTGTTTTATCGTTTG
Source organism: Parnassius mnemosyne (assembly GCA_963668995.1). NCBI lineage: Eukaryota > Metazoa > Arthropoda > Insecta > Lepidoptera > Papilionidae > Parnassius > Parnassius mnemosyne. Next base: position 63,140,450 of record CAVLGL010000082.1, on the reverse strand, counting down.
CCACCCTTATTTTTTGACGTAAAATATAATAAAAAATAAATGAAAAATAGCTTGGAAAATCCAAAAGTGTACCCCTCATGAGCGTTTCATAAAATTTTGTGAAAAATTGTATTCCTGACTTTTTAAATATATTATTTACGTGTATTAAATTTAGCACTCTATTATTTTAGGAGGTGGTGTCACCTACAGGGGAAAAATAATAATGTTTACCAAAATAAATCGATTACACAAAGTATAATAATCGATAAAGGCTGGATGGTACATTTGTTCTTTGTCTATCATATGCCAAAAATATATTTTTTATAGGATAGGGTGACAAACGAGCACACAGTCCATCTGATGGTAAGTGGTTGCTGTGCCCAATAGACATCTACATTTATCCTCAATAAAGAATCAAAATGCAGATGCGTCGTCACCCGTGAGGACTAAGATTGAATACCTCTTTTCCAGTAAAATGGGCTTCCGGTTCTCTACACTCACCATAACGAAACACTGGTGTCAAGGTGCCATTTTACTATACTACTAATATAACTGCAGCATGGCCCTACCACGTATAAATATATGACAGCGCCTTTATATTTTTGATAGCAATAAAACTTATAAAAGTTGAAACTAAATTTATTAACAAACTACGTATACTAGGCTATTGATATGAAATAGGAAACCAGTTAATGTACTTCTGAAGCTAATAAAAAAACCCGGTCTCGATACGTCAATTTTTTCGGGAGTTATGGTGACCACATACAAAATCCGGACGTCCACGTAAATTTTTTTGAAACTGTTTTTTTTAATGTATCAATATAATATTATTTTTTTAGAAAATATAAGTCAGATTAATTAGAGTTTTTTCTTGATATACGGCTACTCATATTATCGTATAAGTGGGCAAACAGATAAAAATTTAAAAAATGGTTATTTAAGCCTTAATAGCTTGCAAATAGCCCCCGGAGCTTAATAGAAGCCAGTCATTTCATATTACAGACAGACACTTAAATTTCATTTATATGTATAGATTATGCCCCTTAAGTTAATAAAATATTCGACAACTAAGCGTGAAAGGGATCTACCATTATTAATCAAGTTGACTTTCAACTATCGTTACCGCCAATAATAGAAAACTATACAAATGAACGGGAATGACATTTCCCTTTTATAAAATAAGGATAACAAACTAGGATGCAGTCCACTTAAGTTCTAAGTCGATGCAGTGGCCAATAGACAGCTACAAATATCCTCGATTAAGAATCATAATGCAGAAGAGTTGTCATTCTTGAGGACTAAGTTGGAATGCCTAGTTTTCAGTAAGAAGGGTATCCAGTGCTCTACACTTTTACCTCTAGGTTGAGATACGAGTATATCGTTATAAAATCAACGTTGAGCTCCGTAATAATGCGTTACGGAGCTCTACGTGCTACGTCATTATGCAGAGTTGAATCCAATATATTTAAAAGAAATGTATATTTGCTTAAGAATTATAAATATGATTAGAATTTTTTTTTCAAAATGCATTATGAATACATAAAACTTGTTAAATTATTCTTATGTTTAAAATACAATATTTCTTTAATTAATTTAAACTTGGCGGTGATCAAGCTATGTATTTTTTAATGTAGCCTACCGTGTTGTAGTTATGAACAAAGCATTTCTCTTATTTATTTTTTCTAAACTTGTTACAGTGGTGGTTTCAATATTTCTTAAAGAAGTAAAATAGCACATCTTGTCAACTAATATCTGTTATAATTTATACGTATCCGAAGCGACGGAAGTGACAAGAAGTGAAGAATTTTTAATGTCTATTTCTTAACTTATTAAGCAGGATAGCATTTTCTTTTGGAGTTTTTTATTTTATTTGGTTTAACTATCTTTATTGCAAGAATACTAACCTATAGCAACTTTTAAGGGTTTTTAAGATTAAAAAAATATTCTATTCAGATGAGGAATACCTTCTTGAAACTATTTAGCTTTGAGTAAATATAAGATTAACTGATTTTTTAAGATCTATCAAATCAGAAAGGATTTTATAATGCTACTTTAGGAGGTCACGTTCAAGATTATAGCGGCAAGAGTTCAAATTTATAGCTAACCATAATTTAAATAAAATAACGTACAGTCAGTAAGCATTTCTTTTACGGGAGAAATTCAAACTCCTAAATAAAAAATCTTACAATTTGACCAAAATTCTTCTTCTTATTTCTGAATACAAATAGACTAGACTCAAAATGCCAGTACGAAATTGCTGCCTCGGATGCCAAGGTCCAATGCAAGGCCCTTGCGGCCCTTACGGATCACGCTTCGATACGTGCTGCCAAGTCGGGCCGTGCTGCGTCCACGCTATTGGCGCTAACTGCTGCAGTCCTTGCGGAGAACTTGGTTGCATTCATGGAGCACGTTGCGCAGTCGCTGGTTCATACTTTAGTTGCGGACACGGGTGCATCAGGGGGGGCCTATGCGCTTCATACTGCGGTCCCTCCCGTGGATCAAATTCAGCTCTTCAAATTCAAACTGAAATGATTATTAGTGTGAACTGCAAGTAAAATTGTAAAGTCAGTAATTAAAGATATTGTCCACTGAAAAAACTAAATGCGGCCATAGTTGCCATGCTTTGCAGGTATGTTAGAAACCGCAGTGTTTATTATTTTAAGTTGTTATCAGGAGGTTGGTGTTGCCCTTCTCCAGTTTCACTTCCTTTCCCCACCACTTACAACCTGCAACAGGCCGAAATAATTTTATCATTATTTATTTATTTATTATCCAAAACAATCGAATGATATTTTGAAACATAGATTTCATCATTAAAATTATAAGAATTTATGGAATCCAATAGGTTTATCTGTAAACACGACAGTCTTTATGATTATGTTGTTTGAGTTAAGTTTGATACAATTTACTATAAAATTAATAATCTATGCATATAGTTTTTTTAATTTATCCTTTTTAACGATTTATGTTGCTTATACATATTTACTTGTAACTATTATAGTGATTCCTTTACAAATGTGGAAAATATCTTTTGGGTAACTGGGGTTAATATTTTTAATTAATAAAAAAAATAAAAAAAATCATGAATTTTTAAAAGTAAATGCATTTTATTTCAATTATATAACACAAACATCAAATTTAAAATTGTAAGAGTATTAACATATCAATTAATAATGTAGGAAAGGAATACAATTATCATTTATTATTTCATTTTAACGACTTGATGAATTAGTATTATTGCAATGAAAATAATTATTTACAGCTTCAGCTACCACTACGTAAAGAGAAAGTATACTGATATACTTTTTAAGAGTCACGTTCAACGATCGTGCCAGTGCAGCATTTTCTTATTTATAATTTGTTATATAAAATCTTCAATATTTTTTCTTTCGAATAAAACCTACAATAGTACTTGTAAGAACATTCATAATATCCCGTTTTACTTGTATTCATTTTGATTCATAGTATATGGGTCACAGCCTCCACTTACCATCAGGCAGACTGTATGCTCGTTTGTCCCCTTACTCTATAAAAATTCAATATCTCTTTCTATTCTATTTTGTTATCTACTCTATTGTTGTGTCATACGTTGTTGCTTAATCTAGTTTTTGATATCTTTTAATTTGTTCTATTGCAAAACGTGGTTTATTTGATCTCGTGATATTTTTTTTTTCTTAGTTCTCTCTCGAAGAGGGGAGGGTCAAGAGTACTCGGATACCTAGACGTGCATGTATGAAGAAGATAATGAATCTGAAAGAAGCGAAAGAGGTATGTAAGGATCGTGACACTTGGCGATCTGTTCTCTCTGGCTACCCCGTCAGGAATTGTGCGTGAAGATAAGTAAGTTCTTAGTTCTCTGAAATAGGTTTTTACTTTTTTCTCTTTTAAGTGGACTAAGAAATATCACAATCTCAAATAGGTGTAAACAGTTCTTTTGAAAACTTTTGACAACTTTTCTTTTTGAAATTTTGACCCCCTAGGGGTGGAATTCCATGTGTAGGAAAATGGGGGGTATAAAATTTCTCAAGTTTATACCCTCCACGTTTATAACCTATAATATATTAAAAAAGGATCATCAAAATTAGTTAATGATTGACGACACGTAACACAGATATACAAAAAACACGAACAGCCGAATTAACCTCCTCCTTATTTTGAAGTCGGCTAAAATAGTTCAGTTGAACTTTTATATTTAGTCAGGGTATAATTTATGTAATGGATAACTTTTATCTGATGATTGAAAATTCCGCCCTTAGTTTAATAAATGTAACTTGTCTTGTAAGCGAAACACGTGTCGTATTATCGTCAGTGGTGTGTCTTGCCTAGTGTAGTGGTGTTGGAAGTAGCGGTGCTGGGATTAGTGGTGACGGGGATAGTGCACGCAATTGAGGGAGGGCGGGAGGTGCTTCTTCATACTAGGTAAGACACATCATTTTATTTTATAACGCGGATATTTGCGAAGTAAATTTTTGTAAAAGCTTTTATATAATGGATTTCCGCAAAGTAACGCCTGATTCTATTAATTATAACAAGTTATAATATATTAGTATATATTATAACTTGTTTTTAATATTACTTGTGTTAGTCGTTCATACACTTTTACGGCTTATAACTAAACTTATAATTAAGTTTAAACATATCTAGATACCATAACTATTTAAGTATTTCAGTATAAAGTAAAGTTTTCAAAAACTTAAATACGTAAATAAATTAGAGGTTTATTCGTCTTTAAAATAATCCATGAAAAAGGTTATATGCGAACGAAGTTGCGGGCACAGCTAGTTCTTAATATAGTTTGAGGCTTTAGCTTGTTTTAGTAGCAGAGAAACCACTAGTCTTTGTATATTCCATGAAATACAGATTACTCAAATTCTTACATATTTTACTTTACAAAAAGTATACGACACTACTAAAATTTGGAAGATAGTTTTGGCTAATATGGTTCAAATTAATAAAACTCTATAGTATTTCAAAAAAAATATACAAAAGGGAGTTGTTAAGGTAGGATGAAGACGTTATTAAAATATCAAATCACATAGCTGATGATAGTTGAAAAAATGTTTAGCTTAAGCAAAAGAGTTTATTCACGAAACAAATTCATCTATTTATTTTACGATACAAAGAAGTTTAATATTATGTAGGTAAAAATAGTAACCACAAGTTCGTTCTTTATTTAAGAGGATCTTGTAAATTGAGGCATAACAATTGTGGTATTGTTTTCTAAGGCAAACATTCACACATCTGCAGTTTAATGTATTGTCTTGCATAAAACTAAGAATGGATGTGGGTTTATTGTGTTAAACTTCTATATTCACGCAACGCACTTTAGATCGGCATATCATTTTAACTACGAGGGCGACACTGAAAGTTTGGAGAACTGGCCACTTGTAAACGATATAATAAAAAAATATTTTCAAATTTTGAAAATGGAACACTATGCCAATATTATTGTGTACTATGTGTTTTATTAATTTGCCATTTGTTTTTGAATCACAAATTGAAAATTGTCTGTGTCACGTCAGCATGAATTTAACGCGAGGAAATTTTCGTACAATGATTTTTATTACTTTCGATATCATTTAAGTCAACAAGAATGGTATAGTAGACTTCGTTTGGCCTTTCACGATGAAGCACCATCTCGTGCCACTGTTTACAACTGGTTTAATGAGTTTAAACGTGGTCGCACTAATCTCACTTATCATCTGCGTGATCCCTCACGCCTTCTACGGCGACGACTGAAGATAACATCAGTGTTGTGCGGCTTATGATAGAAACTGACAAAAGAGCGATTTATTAGCAGATTCAAACAAGCTTAGGCATCGGCATGAGTCAAGTGCACAAAATCCTCCATGAACATTTAACGGTCAGGAAGCTTTGTGCCCGGTGGATAACTTATAATTTGACAGAGGCCAAAAAACTCCATCGTGTTGATTGATGTCGTGAAATGGTTCAAAGATTTAACGGAGGTGACTAAGATGCTGTGTTCGACATACTACTTACGGGTGACAAAAGCTGGATTTATTTTTATGATCCTGAAACTAAGAGACTGTCTGCTTGGGTGTTTCCTTCCGAGGAGTTGCCAATTAAAGTGATAGGAGGTTGAAGCGTGGGAAAAGCCTCGTTTTTCGGAAGGACAGGTCATTACGTAACAATTATTTTAGATATTCTAAAACAGTTACTGCAGAATATTACACTAACAATTGTTTGCCACTTGTCTTAGAAAGAGTTTGGGAGAAACGATCTCGCAGTAAGATGCTCCTTCACCACAACAACGCCTCGTTGCACACCGCTAAGCAAACAATCAACTACTTGGCGACGTCAGACGTGGAATTACTGAGTCACATCGGAATAAATAAAAGAAAAACTTCGAGGAAAACGTTTATGGACGCCGAGGAAGCAGTGGCTGCGTTACAAAATGTAGTCAAAGAGACCCCTATGGACGAGCGGGCAAAGTGCTTTTCTCAGTGGTTCCATCGGATGCAGCGATGTATTTATGTAAATGGACACTATTTAGAAAAAAATATAATAAAAATAATAACATGTTAGTTTGTTTAGTTTTTGATTTTCTAAGAAATTTCAGTGTCACCCTCGTAATATCGCTTGTAGTCTGAATTAGGGCCGCGTACGGCCATGTTTTGAGTGGAAAAATCATCATACAATCTTAAAGGCAACATATTATGCACACATAATTTTCTGTTTCAGAGTGATTTAGGTTTTATTCCTCTTCTGTTATGATAAATATCAACATAATAATCATGCTGCTATAGCTATAATTATAATAGTAGTATAGTTGTATCAGTTGGATCAGCTCGATCGAGGAAAGACCACGCTCTCGCAGAATACCAGCGTTGTTCACGCCCAAACGCTGGTTTCGGGATTTGACGCCAGAGGGCGCTCGGCTCGGGCCAATACCGGTTTCGACGTTCGGGCGAGCGGTATGGCTGTGGCGAGAGGGCGCGAGCGCAAAAACCAGTTGCTCGAATACAGTGCTGTCGAGAGCACGTCGTGCAGTCACCCGGGAAACCTCCATTTTATAGAGTCAGTTTTGTTAGTAAATTGTTGCCACGACGAGGATTTTTGTTAAGTCTAGACAAATAGACGCCGGTTTAATTAATTATGTAGAATTAATATTGATTGAGATCAAAGTCTGAATTGTGGGTTGTGCGCGCTTAATTTACCGCGAATTTGGTTATTCTAATTTGATAACGTATATAAGTGCATTTGACAATATTAATTTGCTCGTGCGGCATTGGATATAGTTGGGATATGTTTTCGGTTGTCGGTTGAACGCTAAACTTTGTGACACTAGAGAAGTTATTTAATTGTACGGTAAAGTTAATAGATTGACATAGTGAAGAAGATAGAAATTGACCATGGGTTACGCTGCAGGAGATATTTTGGAGCGGCACCGGAGTCCTGGTAGCTGCCGACTTCAACGTTCCAGTCAGGTCAATCACATCCACACCACAAAAACCATCACCATACATGCAACACATACACACCTCCTGCTTGACCGAACTTTAAGGCAGTCGTCGCCTCAGATACAGGTAAGTCTTAATGCTCTCTATTTAACTAGCCTCCCCATTAAATTGTAGTAGGATAAAACATTTTCCATATAGCTTAGTATTATAGGAAATTCTTCCATATAGCCACTCGGGCTCGAACCTGCGGCTGCTCGTTGAATCTTACGCTCATCGGCCCCGGGAGATTCGACATTTGGAGGGGCAGCTGTAAGCCGTAACAAGTGTAAAATAGCAGAATAATAATGCTGTATTTCGTGTATGAGTGTAAAGAACCGGAGACCGTTTTTTTTTACTGGAAACGAGGCATTCTATCTCAGTCTTCACAGGTGAAAACATAAATATGATTCGTAATCGAGGATAGATGTCTATGGGTCACAGCAATCACTTACCATCAGATGGACTGGAAATTTCCTACTAACTTACTTTAATTATTTATCTAGATAACAGCCTAGGGACACCGAGTTTTGATAGATTGGTGATGAAATATTATTAAATATTCACTTTTTAACTCACTAGATGGTACCAACCTGCTTCTTTGGGCACAAAGAGACCTTTATCAACGTTGACACACACACACACGAAGGAGGTCATAATTATGGAGGAGGTCTATGCGCTGTAACAGACTTTTGACAGGTTGTAATGAAGAAATGAAGAAGAAAAAATACGTACCTACATAAAATAAAAAATATTTCAGTTAGAGAAATTAATACTAATACAATTTTATGATATGGATTAGATATTGTCAAGATTTTATACTAAAAAAAGAATATCATGTGGTAAAAGTAGATACGTGGATGTAACACAAAAATTATAATATGTATGTCAACTTATTGAAGCCCACAACAAGTCCACTGATGCATGCGTGCTTTCTCATCGTGTCCCAAACAGATAACAGTTAATTAATTTTTTTATTTAAATATAACACTAAAAATCTTCTTTATGACGATGACGTAGATTAAAAATGTGGATGCCGCTATGGTGCGGAGCTGCGTCACAATACAACGCAGCGACGATAGATTTAGCGCCTAATTTGCTGGATGTCTATCTAACGTCAGTATTTAAGTTCATTTATTTCTATACAATATTCCAGCCTGCGACTGCGACTGTGAATTTCATACGACTTTATCTATTACACCTAAAAACTCAAGGTTCATTCCGATAATAATCAACGTACTAAAACTAGATTTTTTATTATGTTTCTCTTTTGATTTACTAATTGAATGCAGAGTAATCTAATATGATAGTTTTTACTAGTAAAGCATAACTAATAACTGATAATGTTAAAAACTAAGTTTTATATTTTCATTGAATACAGTTTGTTTATAAGGAAACACTTAAAAATATACTCTATCTAAAAAGTTTAACTAACCTCGTACATATCGCGTTATATGAATTAAAATACTAAGGACTAGATAACCCTTTCCTTTTTATATTGAAATATAAAGAATAAGCCGTGTCTTTCAAAAGGACAAGGGATTCGACTTATCTCGATGGCGGCTCCCTTTGAACTTGTGTGAGACCACGAATTAGCCTTTATTAGTATAATATCGTAGATTTATAATTTTATTTTGATACTATTTTAAGACTAGTGCTTGCGAATGCTGTAAAGAAGATATGTTTTCATAAAAACAAAGCATTTTCTTTTATACTATTTCAACATTTAGCAAAAGTTCTGAGAGGATTTTTAATGGCTTTTCTATGAAACATAGATTGAACGTAAAGAAGGTAATAAAGAAAAATACATTATAAATTAAAGTGACGCTCGCAACCATTTTAAAAGCTTACCACGGTTAAGGCCAACAATTACCTACATAGGTGTGACATGGACGTTCTCCATGCTCTTTGTCTCATCCATGTTCATTTTGGGAGAGACTACCGAGGTTACTAGTGGCCATAGGTAGCCACTTACCATAAATAGGGCTGATAGTTTGCTTGCCCTCAATTTTGTAATAAAAATATCAGTTTTTAATTCAACCAATTCAGGTTCTGAAAAATAATTTTAAGAGACATCTGTTGGTGTATATATAATTAAAAATTATAAAATTTTGGTACTAAGCAGCATATTACATCGAAAAAACATTCAAATTTTTCGTGATTTTTGTTCTAATTAAATATATTTTCCTGTTTTCTTAATCAGTGTGATAACGAAAATGGTATGTTAGTAATTTAATCTCTACATTCGTTTTATTCGGAGGAAACGACGCTATCCGACTTTAGATGTAAGATAAACCTGACAAATTGCGTGCAGGTCTAGAAAGGTCGTACATATTTTTATTTCAATGTAGTTTTTTTTAACAGGCCTTTAATGTTTCTAGTGTTCCGTGCCAAAATCATTTCATTTCATTGTACAGATGATTAAAATTAATGGACGAAATTGAATGCAGTGTATTTATTTCATTATAATTTTTTGCGGTGGCAAATACAAACTTGTGATTTGAATTCGAATTTTTGACTAAAATGTTAAGACACAGAAGGCGCTAGCGCAAATTTCAAATCAACTCCGTGTTTCTAAATTAATTAAAAGTGGAACAAGTTACTGTGTAAATAGTACAGTTTAAAGTCTAATGAAGTTAGTAACGTTAAGTAATGCAAATTTTATGTGACTATTTATTTAAAATCTAATTGACATTATTATAATGCGATAAATAGAATTTCACACAATGATTATTTTATTATATTTACGCACACACTATCGCACGCAAGTACGCACGCACGCACGCACGTACGTACACATGCTAACGAACGACACACACATACAAACACACACACACACACACACACATATACACACACACACACACATACACACACACACACACACAACACACACGCACGCACTCACGCACTTGTCTAGCCGACACTGATTTTTTTTGCGCTGACTTTTATGATACAGACCCTGCCTAGTTTTTAAATCAGAGGTTCTAATATAATCTTAGATGGAATATTTAGACACTAGCAGTGCCCACGACTTCGTTCGCGTGGAATTAGTACTTTTCATACGATATTTGATGATGATTTATTTGTACTTGTAAATGTCGCGAAGATCTAGAAAGGTACTAATCTGAATTGATGAGCATTCAGTTACTCAGTCAATCAGACAAACTAACGAACGAACAAATAGATGGCCCACAAACGAACTAATGGACGGACTTACGATCGAACCAAGAAACGAATTTGGTAAACTATATGTTTGTATTTCATAATATTGTGAATAAACAACAAAATGATCGCAATAACGTTATATACAATTTGTTATCGAATTTCTCTTGCTAACACTTGGTATCTGCCTATAAAACAGAAAAGAGATTGCGCTAAATAAGCAAACTCTATCACCAATTATTTTTAGTATGGCATGAGGCACCATATTGTTTTTAATATTATAAACATTTGAAATGAAAACTACAAATCCTATACCTATCTAAACCTACCTTACTTACATTAACAAAATTAAAATAAAATTACGTATGTATAGATATTATGTCTCACCATGCAAACAAATGAAAAATAAAACTAAATTCAACTGAGGAAACTTTTTAACCTTTAAATATACAGAACGGGGTCCCACATATATGCAATAAATAAAACCACATACTTGTTTTATTTATTGCATATATGTTGGACCTTTGCTGACGATACACAAAAAATGAACGTAATCGATCCGGTAATTAGGTCAAAAAGTAGAGTTTTAATTTTAAGCAAATTTGAACTCTCTATAGAATTGGGTCACTAAGTCAATGATTCAATGAACTTGAATCCTTGAACATTAAAAAGCGACGTTGCCACGCAGTTCAAACTATTGCAACGTATCCACAGCGGTGTCTTTTGGTGGCGTCCATAAACAAGTACGAGCCAGGCGGCGTTCTTCAAAGGCGACGGCGCAAGTGCGCGCGCGCCTTTGTCGTAGAGTAGCACACCTGTTATGGACGATTAGCTTCTTTCAAAGGGAGTAATAATCGATAAACAAAAAAAAATGTTTAGCTTTAAACACTTAGGGTATAGTTTTCCAGAATTATCGTGTTGTTATGGTAATTCTAAAAACACTACGACCTAAGTATTTAAAACTAAACTTTAAAGCTTTTTTGTTTAAGTATATTCTTGTAGATTTAGAGATAATAAATTATTTTAACATGATAAAACCCATAAAAACAACCAATTAAAAGTCATACACACTTACCCGTTTCCCAGGAAGTCACAAATCGGTAGTTTCGTAAGTTCAATTGTACAAAAATAAACTTTTTTTAACAATTAGTTAATTATATATCAAAACGCATATACGTAAATATATCCTTAGAAATTAACATACAAGCTATTTCCCCTAAGGGTGCGTACAGATTAAGTAACAGGTTGTGTAACTTTTGTTTTATAACACGTCAACATTATGTTACATTGTTTTTCAACATTTCAACATATAACATTACTGTAATCATTAGAATAACACTGCATTATAACAATGTTATAGGACATTGTCGATTGTCGTTCTGCAGTGCTATTCACAATGTCGACACAAGAGGACGTTTTGCTAGCTGCTGCAGCAACTCTTGTACTTTTAAATAACAAAAGAAAAAACATAGATACTGGGTTCGTCTTGTTTACTGGCTAGAGAAAAATACTATCTAGTTATATGACATTTGTGTCACGTTATATAACACGTTTTATAAAAAATTTCGCCACGTTACTGAAACATGTTATATATCATGTTATGTTATATAACAAGTATGACCCGTAAGAGTAATATAAACATGAGGAGCAAGAAACAACGCCTTTGTCGGATAACAGTAAGAAAATTTCTTTGTTGGGGTCTATACTGATATCATTGCATTAAAATATAGACATAGTATATAGATAAAATATAGAATATACTGGCATGTCATATATCATAGCCCGCTTATAATGAAACCATACCTTGCTTTAAAATACATACCACCATCTAAGTAGAATTAAATTAATAAGTTGATTAATACATTAAAATTAAAACAGCGATATTTAGACAATAACGGATAGTAATACTAGGCTACACTAAAAGTATCGGGAATGAAATATTTCCACTGTTCCTGTCATATTAAAATCTTTTTAATTGAAAACTTCTTTGTTTTTAATATCGAATACCATTTATTTATTTAAAAAAAGATTCTCGGTCTTGTCACAAGGTTTTGCCAAACTTGTTTAGTCGTTGAGAAAATGGAATTGACTCGTGAAAATTCAAGAACGATGATTTATTATGACTTTCGAAGTGGTTTAACACAAAAACAGTGTGTTGACCGGATGATTTCTGCACTTGGTGATGAAGCCCCATACAAAACCACAATTTATCGTTGGTTTGCTGAATTTCAACGTGAATGTGTCAAGTGCAGTGATGATCCCCGTCAAGGTCGTCCAAAAACTGCAGTCACCCAAGAAAACGTTGATACTGTGCGTAGGCTGATTGAGGAAGATCGACATGTGACATACCGCGAAATTCAGGCAACTTTAGACATTAGCATGAGTCAAATACAAATAATATTGCATGAACAATTAGGTGTAAAAAGTTGTTTTCCTGATGGATACCGCATTCGCTCTGTGAAGAGCAAAAAGCGGCTCGCGTTACTTGGTGCGTCAGAACTCTCGAAAGATTCCACGCAGGATCCTCAAATGCTGTATACAACATCGTATCAGATTACGAATCCTGGATATACGCGTACGAACCCGAAACAAAAAACCAGTCACGAGTTTGGGTGTTCGAAAATGAGTTAAAGCCAACAAAAATAGTTCGTTCACGGAGTGTTGCAAAAAAATGGTGGCCACGTTTGTCTCCAAAACCGGCCATGTTACGACTATTCCTCTTGAGGGACAAAGAACGGTTAATGCAGAATGGTTTGCTAGCATTTGTTTGCCACAGGTCGTTTCTGAACTCCGTAAAGAGAACTGCAACCGCCGCATCATCCTCCATCACGACAATGCGAGTTCTCACACCGCACACAGAACAAAAGAGTTTTAGAGCAAGAAAACATAGAATTATTAGACCATCCGCCGTACAGCCCCGACGTAAGCCCTAATGGTTTCTATACTTTCCCTAAAATAAAGAATAAATTGCGTGGACAGAGATTTTCATCACCTGAAGAAGCTGTGGACGCCTACAAAACGGCCATTTTGGAGACCCCAACTTCCGAATGGAATGGTTGCTTCAATAACTGGTTCCATCGTATGAAAAAATGTGTCAAATTTCGCGTATAATACTTCGAAAAGCAATAAATACATTTTTAAATAGTAATGTTGTTTCACTTCCTTGATTCCCGAAATTTTCCTCGTAATATAAAAGCAACTCAAAATCGAATAATGTAATTCTTCAATCTCACGACAATGTAAATTTTAAACCTTTTTGTAGCTGCAAAAGAGAGATATATGCCTACTGCCCAGCTCCTGTGATAGATAGTGTAATGAATTATAATTATTGACACGGTTCGATCTCTATTTAATACCACAATGAATGTCCCATTCAAATCGGTTAACATGTTTTTTGCGTAATGCGTATTCAGACAGACAGGCAGACAAAGTTTCCACAAACAAATTTGTTGGCATCTGTATCTATTCATATATATATATATACACTCCAATTCAAAGGGCCATGGGCAAAAATGTATGAAGCCTGGGCTCACCCACCAACAGAGATGAGATCACTTTGAATATACTTGTACTGCAATAAATATAAAGATATAAACTCATTTATGTGAAGAATCCATGGGGTTATTTTTCTATAAATATTTTTCTCCTACCATAAATAAGCTATAATCCTGCAAAGTAATGCTGTTATGACATTGTAGTTTTTTTGTTTTACATGTTATACCAGTTTTAATTCCATGTGCAAAAAATATATAAAAAACCAAACAGCTGTTATCAGTTAAAAATATTTTTATTTTTAACTAGTAACAGCTGTTTACAAGTTAAAAACATTTCAATCAACAACAATAATCATGTCATTTAGATGACCTGCTGGTGGTTTAAATTGTAAGTGCCAGATACCATATTATTGAAAACGGTATATGCACAACTTCCTACTGTGCGCCTACCTGTTAGACACGAGCAGTAATACTGAGCGATGGCATCTGGACCCATTTCATTTCTATTGACTAGAATATATACGTAATGTGTACAAACATGTCTTGATTGTTTTCTTCCTCTTGATAGCCACACATTTTGGTGTTGGATATTGCATGCTGCTATATCGTGTAATTCATATTCACGATAGATTTCTGTCGTATATAAACGATTGCTTAAATATTCGCTGCAATATAACTTATCAAGAGCCAAGGGATATAAAGATATAGTTAGATATAGTAGAGCGTGTAGTAGTATAATATAGTTAGAGCGGACGGGCGCCCGCGCATACGTCCGAAAGGTGTGGGGGATAGAGAGTGTTGTAAATCACACGGGCAGGATGCAGGCGCATCTATTGTTTACTATTATTTTAAAGAGTGTATTTGTTGTTTCAATAACAGTTCTAGGACTACCAATTGTCTTTTTCTACAACAGCTATTTAGGTGCATATCTTTTTTCTGCAATGGAATTGAAGGTGGTGCCGATAGTAACAATTTAAGTACGAACAAAATTCTTTACAATGGCATATGCCATAACTCTGTTTAAGTCTGTGTAAGTCGCATAAAGAAAAACCCAGAAGTTGTGTATTTAGTAAAGAAAAGAAAGCTTGAATATCTCGGCCACATAATGAGAAACCGAAAGTACGATTTACTACAACTTATCATACAGGGCAAGATCCAAGGAAAACAAAGTGATGATCGAAGAACATCTTGGCTGAAAAACCTACGCCAATGATTTGGAAAGAGCACCCGTTCCTTATTCAGAGCCGCGGCATCAAAGATTTAAGTTGCCTTAATGATCGCCGACCTTCGAAAGAAGATGACATTTTAAGAAGAAGAAGAATAACTCTGTTGGACACTGAAACCAATTTGTCGCATGGTACTTTTCCAAAAAAATATTCAATGTACAGAAATGGTACTATTAGAGTTTTTTAGACCTTTATTAGAGTATATGGAATGTCGACATAGATATAGATACAGATAGATAGAAAATGTATGTTGATACGTAATATATTTAAAATCATTATGATGCAGTAATAAATTATTATATATATTATTAAAATAATTTCACTACTTTTATATTATTCAGCATTATTGGAGTCGGTTGTCGGCGCTCAAGCTACGCGGACGTATTCCTTCGGTCGAGCCCATGCGCTCCCGAGTAATTAAGTGCTTTTGTGCGAAGAACAATAACCGGTCAATTACTCAGTGCTCAGTTGTGTTTGTGCGTCATTGATGCCGTCAGGTTGCACCGGCTCGCCGGCTCATTGTTCCCTTTGTCTTAGTGCTAGTGTAGTGCCCCACGCTTTGCGAATTTCTAGTAAACTGTAAGTAGTTAATTACACACCGCTGCCTCAGAGGTGGCTATACTATTGTTTTAAATTTCTGTGTTTGCCTGTCGCTTTAGGCGATAGCTAGCTACACACTATCGTACCAAGGCGCTAGGTGTATAGGTGTACGTCTTGAGCACACACCAGGCTTGGTACACACGTGTTTTAAGTCTTAAATAAGATGGCAGCTGTTACTATAGCCGAACTAACTGAATTTTTAAGTCACGTCTGCCCCGACGTTTGGATACCGTTTTAGTGCAGCGTGACATACAACGTCCGACCGTGTCCGTTGACGACCCCATGTCGCCGAGCACTGGATCCCCGTGCCCCGTGTCCGTAGACACAGTTTATGACGTCGTGTAACCCGCTCCTTCTACCTTCTCCACCCGTGGACTCTCCCCGGCGTTCTCGTACACCGAGTCGGGCTCCGAGATGGAGTTAGATGTAGCGAAACTCGTCAATATTGAAGACAACGACAATAAACGTAAGCGCACCGCCGCGAAAAAGGACGACGAGCCTCACTCGCCCCTTTCGTCACCGTCTTCGTACCCTAACGCCATTCCTGCTAAAAATACCGCGCCTGCCGCACATCCTACAACCGGCCGCGGAGCGTAAAGAAAAGCCATCGTCCCCTATTACCTTATAAGAGAAATACTGAAGGAGCATCCTATGCAAATGGATCGACTCCAGGAAAATCTTCTACCCACGGTCTAGTCCACAACGGTGGCCAGGGCATTCGAATCCACGTCTCGACGACGGATGACTTCTGGATCATAATGGCAGTACAACATGACCAAACAACTGGAAGAACAAAACCTAGCTATTTCACTGTCACATTCTTTAACGCAAACGGCATCAGAGATCAAAAGGAAGAAATTGTACGCGATCATGATGTCAATATCATGCTTGTGCAAGAAACTTCCTTGAAACCTAGCACGCGCGATCCCAAAATAGCTAATTATACCTTAGTAAGAAATGATAGGCTGACCGATCCTAAAGGCGGCACCTTGATCTACTACAAAAGGTGCTTGCACTGTATACCGATAGATATTCCACCGCATGCTAACTTATAAGGTTTCGGTGCTTAGGATAGCACTTACGGGCCATCCGCCCATCATAATTGCATCAGCATATCTGCCACCGCTGAAACATATATTAGAAGCCGACATCTCGGCTCTACTAGAGCCTCAGCGCAGTAATTGCGGGAGACCTAAACATAATACACGTTAGTTGGAATTCTAACATAAATAATCGAAACGGCAACGTATTATGCGACATCATGGAGAGACTTAACTTCGATGTTATCGCTTCTGAGAGTCAAACTCACTATCCTTTTCTTTCACAACATCATTTGGACGTACTTGATGCACTACTAAAGACATCCGGCTTACTAAAATATATATATATATATATATATATATATATTTATGCTCGGACCACAGACCGGTCGTATTAGAACTGGGCTGGTCGGCAGATGAGTTCCTTCAGACCAAAACCATCATCGACTGGCCTAAATTCGAAGTCAAACTCGAGTCTACGAACTCCCAGCATGTAGACTCCATACCGCACAAGGTTGACTTGCCGGATCGACTCACCTCCTCACCAGCGGACGAAGATTGCTCCCGTAAGGTTGTACTACTACCATGCCGCCTCTCGTGAGGCTAGACTACTCCAATCTCGCCTTAGACGATCTCGAAAATACCGAATGCCTTGTCGACAGTGTAGAGAGCCATCCAGTGTACCAACAGATCCCGCTCGCCTGCTAAAGGTAGAAGCGGAAGTTGAACGTAGGTCTGCGTAACCGCCAGCGGGCGATCCTCTCGATCTTGTGACTGTGAATGAAGTCACTGAAACCATAAAAATCCCCAAGAATAGATCAGCCCCTGAGTCAGACGGCATCAGCAACAAGGTGATCAAATCTCTTCTGGCACCACTAATATACCTCCTCGTCGGTCAACGCGCTTTAGTCGAGCTGCTCTTTCCCGGATATCTATAAAGAAGCAGACGTAATAGGGATCCCAAAATCGGGGAAACCGACCCACCAACTACAGGCCCATCAGTCTAGTCAACACATTGGGTAAATTATACGAGCGCATCATTCTAAAGCACCTCCGTTACTTCACTGGAATAATCAGCCTCCTCCCTGATGAACAGTTTGGATTTAGAGCCAAATACTCATGCACTAACCAAATTCATCGCCTAACAGGATATATTCTGTCTTACTTTAATCACCATCCGACAAAAAAAATCTCTAAACACGGAAGCCATCTGCTTTGATGTCGCAAAGGCATTTGATATGGTCTGGCACGGTGGCTTGCTCTACAAGCTGTATAAACTACACATGCCCGATAAGCTCGTACACAGCTCTGAGCCTTCGCTCAGATTATGTGTACGAGCGAAAAACACGATTTGTAAAAAGGTTTACAAATCACTCTTTTCCCTGTAGAGTGGAGGGAACCCGTTCTTTGAAACGTTTTTAAAAGGCTGGGATCTCACAAGGCTCCGTCCTGTCTCCACTCCTCTTTACACTCGTCACGAGTGATATCCTTAAAAATCCAGTGGTAAACACTGCTCTTTTCGCCGAAGATACGACTCTCTTTGTATCATAAGATTATAATAGGAATAGTTTCACTTTAAAACTGCAAAAAGCTACCAATCGCTTAGGTGAAAGGTTCCGCTAATGGAGAATTTAAGTGAATTCTGAAAAAAGTGAAGCAATGTATTTTCAACGGAGTTCAAAACCACAATCAAAGAATTTTGGACCAGAATTAAGGTAATTTCTTTACAAGGCCGCCCCATCCCTTGGGAAGATTCGGCCATATATCTGGGCATCACGTGCGACGTCTGCTTGAGTTTCGCGAATCACATAAGTTTCATCATTACAGTCTTTCATAAGTCCACTGCTGAACATAGGCCTCCCTCAAGGAATGCCACAAGGCACGGTCCTGAGCCACATGCATCCATCGACTTCCTGCATGTCTTACCAGGTCGTCACTCCATTTCGTGGGGGGTCGCCCTACACTTCGCCTACCGGTACGAGGCTGCCACTCAAGAACCTTTCTTCCCCATCGGTTGTCGGTTCTTCGAGCTACATGGCCGGCCGACTGCCACTTCAACTTACTAATCCGTTGGGCTATGTCGGTCACTCTGGTTCTACTGCGGACATCCTCATTTCTAAGTTTATCATGCAGAGAAACTCCGAGCATAGCCCTCTCCATAGCTCGCTGAGTGACCTTGAGCTTCCTCATACGGCTAGCAGTGAAGGACCACGTCTGAGATCCGTAAGTCATCACTGGCAACACGCACTGGTTGTATAATTTCGTTTTAAGGTTTTGAGGTATGTCTGACGAGAAGATGAGTCGTAGCTTCCCGAACGCTGCCCAGCCGAGTTGAATCCGTCGATGTTAATCTCGGTCGAAGTTGGACTTACCTAGTCGGACTATTTGTCCCAGGTAAACATACTCGTCAACAACTTCGAGCTTAGTGCTCCCAACAACTACCGGCATAGGTGTGACATGGACATTGAACATGATCTTTGTTTTGTCCATGTTCATCTTAAGACCTATCCGTTGGTTGACACTATTGAGGTCATTGAGCATGGTGCTTAGATCCTCCAGTGATTCTGCCATAAGGACTATATCGTCGGCAAATCGAAGGTGAGTGATGTACTCGCCATTGATGTTAATACCATATCCTTTCCAGTCCAGAAGCTTTAAAACGTCTTCCAATGCAGCGGTGAAGAGTTTCGGGGATATAACGTCACCCTGTCTTACATCTCTCTGCAATTGGATAGGTTTCGTACTCTGGTTTTGTACTCGGATAGCTATCGTAGCCCTACTGTACAAGCACTTCAGCACTTCAGCATTTCGATATACCGACAGTCAACTTGGCACCGCTGAAGGAACTGCAGCACCGCCCAAATTTTGACGGAATCAAAGGCAAATTGTACTCCTCGGACTTCTGTACAACTTGCCGAAGGGTTTGTATGTGGTCTATGGTGCTCAAGCCCTTTCGGAAATTGGCTTGTTTGGGAGGCTGGAAGTCGACAAGTATGCGCGCGAGACGATTCGTAATGACTCTCGAAAACAGCACGTAGACGAGGCTCAGAAGGGAAATCAGTCTGTAGTTCTTCAAGAAAGCGTTGTCACCTTTCTTGAAGAAGAAGACCACCGCACTTCTGCTCCACGCCTCCGGTGTAATACCACCATGGAGGACGGAATTAAAGAGCTTCTGAAGGACTTCAAGTACCGGTTTTCCACCCGCTTTCAGAAGCTCCGCTGTAATTCTATCCTCGCCTGGGGCCTTGCCGTTTTGAAGATGCTGGAGAGCCATTCTAATCTCGCTCAGACTGACGTCCGGGATATCTTCGGAATAATGTCGGATAAGTTTCGCTCTTGGATCGTTACTCACACTTGCGTCTGTCTCCAACGATGACGTGTACAGCTGCCCATAGAACCTCTCATTCTCACTCAAAATCTCAGGTGTCCCGGAAACTATGCTGCCACACTCGGTTTTAAGCTTTGACAGTTGGCTCTTTCTGGCAGAGAGATCTCTGGCAAAGACTTTGGAGCCTTGGTTCCGCTCGATCGCTTCTTCAATACAAGCTGTATTGAAGTTGCGTAAGTCCGGCCGCATGCATTTGGAGATCTGTCTGTTCAGTTGCCTGTATGGTGTCAAATCTCCTCCGGAGATTCTTAGCACCCCCTGCCCCGCCGTTACCATGGTCGCCACCATAGCCAGGAATAGTGGGGCCGCCGGTGACTGGGGGCCGTCTCTTTGTTACTCTCTTCATAGGGGGCGGGGGGGTTTGCCATAGTTGCCACGCTTTGCGAGGGGGAGGCTTCGCGAGGTTGGCAACCGCAGTTTTTTTTATTATAATTTCGGCTACTATCAGGAAAATGCTGCTGCCCATCTCCTGCCTGTTTCCCTTTGTCGCCTTTTACGAGACCCACGGGAAGATATGGGGTAGTGGATATTCTTGACCGCCACTACACGACGAGTTTAGTACGCAACAAAGCCAGGTCAATCATTGGCCGTCTCCACCCTCTTGTTAACAGGAAGAGTAAGTTGTCTCTAAGATACAAACTCCACCTGTACAAAACCTGCGTTAGACTTATCATGTCTTACGCAAGCGTTGCCTTCGCCCACACGTATGGGTCCCACTTAAACGAACTACAGAAAGTTCAAAACTTTCATCCGTAAAGCCACTGAAGCACGGTGGTATCAACGGAATTCGGATTTACACAGTGATTGTCAACTTCTCTTTATCTCCAGATACTTCGAGGAGATGTCTCAGCGCTACTTTGATAGCGTGGAAACTCATCTGAACCCGCTTGTGGCAAATGCAGCCAACTACGTCCCGACACCAAACGTCGCACTGACTCTCCGTCGACCACGTAACGTACTAGTAGAACAACCACGCTCGCTCGACCCCTTCGACCCAAACGTCACACATAATACACTGATACTACACTCACACCAAATGGGACAAGCACAAAAAGGATAACGAATGGGGCGATACTGATGCTTTAACATTTACTTTCACACAAACATAAGCGTGCATTTATTTATTAACTTACACTCATACAATTTTGATACAGAAAATAAAATGATACATCAAAACATAACATTTAAAAATAAATACGAGAAAACAGACAAAATAATCCGATTTCAAGATTGATGCAGCGCTGGAAAACATAAGACTTTAATACCACTTAGGGATGAATTATCAATCGTCAAAAATGAAAAATGAAAAAATAAATGAATATGTTTATTTGTCTCAAAATAATTACATCCCATCCCCAATTCCCACGTTGATGATGTTTATGCTGATATGATA
This sequence comes from Parnassius mnemosyne, assembly GCA_963668995.1. Lineage (NCBI taxonomy): Eukaryota > Metazoa > Arthropoda > Insecta > Lepidoptera > Papilionidae > Parnassius > Parnassius mnemosyne. The sequence continues at coordinate 63,118,708 of CAVLGL010000082.1, read as the reverse complement.
ATGATAAAATAAATTTGACAATGATCATTTAGGGCAAAAAATGTTTTTCATAATACAGTACACATATACATGGTAAAATATTTTACAACAATGATGACAGTATTATCATTGTGGTAACGTATTTTAGTTGAATAATTAGACTACTTACGACGTTCGTCTTCTAAATGCTACAATAAAACTGGGTAAATTCCACACAATAAAATAAATATAATCAGTAATTGCATCCGATTCCAAGGACACAAGTCTTTAAGGCAAAGTGAGTAGACATTTGAAGACAGTTCGCTTTACCATTAATTTATAACAACCCCATTATTTTTAAATGCACCATCACTTAGCATTTGGTGGAATAGTAGTCGAGCACCGGATTATAACTAAATGGTTAAACGAACTTACCTTATGTGAAATTCGACACGAACACATAATTACACGAAGCTTCTTGTCCGCGACGGGATGGCGTTAGCATGAATACCATACTACAATTTGAAAAAACCGCCTCGGTCAAAGAAAGAGAGAGAGAGAGTATATTAGTTTATACATGCAAATAAAATTGAAGCATTTGTCTGTCTTTATACGTAGTAGAGCCATGCTGCAGCTATATTAGTAGTATATTTGTAGCACGAAAGGGTCAACTCGACCGGGGAAGCACCACGCTCTCACAGAATACCAGCGTAAAATAGCAGCTTAACGCTGCTGTGTTTCGTACGGTGAGTGTAGAGAACCGGAGACCCTTTTTACTGGAAAGGAAGCATTCCATCTTAGTTAGTCCTCAAGGGTGACAACGCATTTGCATTTTGATTCGTAATCGAGGATAGATGTAAATGTCTACGAGCCACAGCAGCCACCTACCATCAGGTGGACTGTGTTTGTCACCCTTATCGTATAAAAAAGGCAGGCAGATAGACACAAAAAAGTTCAACAAATTGTTAACAGAAGCATAACAGAAGCCAATTATTTAAATATTAAAGACAAAAACTTCAATTTAATTATATGAATAGATTTTAAATTTTTAACTGCATAATAATAAAACATTGGAAGTCATTGATATTGCCAATACGCTGTGGCACGAGGCAACGTGCCAGTATTATAGCACATAAAGAGAGCGACATCCGGTGGTTCAATTCTTATATCGATTCGCAAGCAGTTGTTTTACGACGTTTATAACTTTTATATTGCCTATTTTATTTTATATTTCATCTAACTTAGAGAATACATTAAGTTTTCATACGAAACTAAATTATTTTTTTATGAATGTAATGTTGTTTTATCCCATTTTTATATGAAGCAGTGTTTTTACTCGCTTCCTTTCTATACCATACAATAATACTTTTTGCAGATGAACTTCTTAAAATATAAAAAAATATGTAATAATTGACCACAACCTTCTGTTTTACATACGGTAGGTTGACGCAAGGTTTTTAGAAACTACTGCGGCGATGAAAGGGCTAGTTATTTTCTAATTGATAGTCTCTAAGTATTGCCGTTCGTAAGAAAACCATGATATTCGCCCAATACCTTCTATTAAGAGCAGTGTTAAATTTTAATTTTATATATTACATACTGCAGCTGTATTATTGCTTTAGCAGTGATGGGTCGACTTGAACGGGGAAAGACCACGCTCACACAGAATACCAGCCTAAAATAGCAGCTTAATGCTGCTGTGTTTCTTATGGTGAGTGTAGAGACCGGAGACCCTTTTTACTAGAAACGATTCATTCTATCTCAGTTCTTAGAGCTGACAACGTATCTGCATTTAAATACTAAATCGAGGATAGATGTAGATATCTATGAGCTACAGCTTCCACTTATCATCAGGCGGAATATATGCTCGTTTCTCATCCGTAATCTGTTTAAAATACATTATTTATAGGCATTGCTGCCGGATAAAGGTCCCGAGATCCAATTATTAGTTTCATTTGACTTCCAATTAAAATTGCACGATAAGTTTACATTCCTCTAAACAATTTAATGAAGATGTTATAAAATGTAATTAATATAAATGTAATTTGATATAAACAAACTATTTAAAAAGCGTAAAAACTTAGGCTATTTCAAATGAAAACAAAAATGTTCAGCCTTGCACGCAACAGCAACTACCCTATGGTTATAGTAGATTTATCAACGCCATTATTTCAAAAACTTGCGTGACGGACAACATCGTCCATCCAAGGTGAATATGCTTACTGCTCTATCCAATCTACTTTTAGTTTTCGGTTTTTCATTGGCTAAAATGAAATCCAAAAGAGAATTTTTATTTTATATAGATTATGAGTGACAATGGAGCACATATTCCAGCTGATGATAAGTGAATTTTTCACACATGTGACATCTAGATCTATCCTTGATTAAGAATCAAAATACAAATGCCTTGTTACCCCTAAAATGGGTCTTCGGTTTTCTACAATCATCATATGTTTAAGCTTTAAGCTGTTTTTATACGCTTGTATTATGTAAGAGCGTTGTCCTTCTCCGAATGAGCCGATCGATTCGTGCTGCAAATTATGAAACTGCAGCTTGACTCCACAATATTATGACACTATACCTATGTATTTTGTACATTTATTATTAACTAAAGCTCATGTTGAAGTTCCAGTATCAGGTTCAATAATTTTAGCTTAAATTATATTAAAATTGAGGGGCTATTAATTATAACGAATTTTAATTATTTTTCAAAATATTAGAATGAAAATAAGTTAATTTTGTTGAATTACTATTATATTATTAGGGGGTATATATATTAGATTAAATTGTTTTTGTCATGAGGATATAAAATCTTTATTTGCTTATTCATCTGTTGCCCATATAAGATTAGTAATTAGTGGAATTATAAAAATATATTATTGAGGTTATTTACGTTTTTATATAACAATAATTAGTCATGGATTATGTTCATCAGGGATATTTTGTTTACTAAATATTAATTATGAACGTTTAAATAGTCGAAGTTTATATATAAATAAAGTTATAATAAATTTAATACCATTTATAAGTTTATGGTGATTTTTATTAATATCTTGTAATATAGCATATGCATATCCTTCTATAAATTTAATAGGGGAAATTAGGTTAATTAATAGATTAGTAAGTTGATCTTGATTATCAATAATTATATAAATATTGTTATATACTTGATTTTGCGTTTGCATACAGAATCATACCGGCTTGAGGAAGAGAAATAAATAAATAATTTTATGTTAAAATATAAGAAAACTAATGTCCTGCAGAGTGATTTTAGGTCAGGGCGACCAGCCTCAATGGAGAGTAGCCATCGGCGCAGGACAGGATTACAGTGTCCACGTGTATGCGCAAGCAAAAGTGCACTCTCTATTCGTCCACTCTTATAGTCCGATGGGACGGTAAACCGACACGACCGGAGATAATCTTCGAAATGTAGATCAGACTAGAACCAACGGCTTAACGTGCTTTCCGAGGCACGGGAGTGAGGCGCCGCTAATTTCCTAACTCCAGGCAACTAACGAGAATTTCTTGACGGAAAAACTCAATAACTATTTTTTTTCGACGCGTCCCGGCATTCGAACCTGGGAACTCATGATCAGCAGCAGCAGAAGTACATTGTGATGTAACGAAGTATATAGTGATTATTTCACGCATCCTGAGTTTAATAGAAGCATGTTGTTTCAATATTACAAATAGATACTTCAATTTGATTTATATGAATAGAATATAGAAGAAAACCTAAGTGTATGATACAGATGGATATACACTCTTATAACGCCAGCCAACAGAAATTACAATTAATCAGAAGGGAATAAATTCACATAAATTATTTAAGAGGACATCCGGACTGTAAGAATTTCGAAGAATAGGTGTTAACGACCTTTTGCTGTCATGCTGTGCCCGAACGACCGTGCTAGACAATTGAAAGAGACAAATGCAGCTGAGAGTATATTTGAAAAATATTGACAAAATCATCACCCATCCTATGCCCTCCTCCAAAACTAGATCAATTTAAATTGAATTTTCAAATATTATATAACAAGGATTGCAGATTTGCCTGCCTGTAGAAGGTTCCTAGTTTCTAAAATAATTTAAAACAAACATGGGACAAAACATAACAGTGGAAGAATAGATTGTACCAAGAAAAATATTTGCACTAGTGTCATTATCCAGGGAAAAACAGGAATAAGTTTGTACTTTGTATGGACTGATCCGCGCCCAGATGTCCTAATATTGAAACGGTACTACAATTGTGGTCCATGCGTGGTAAAGTTCCTGAAATAAATCATCCGAGACTAATTTGTCGTCGTCGCTGGTGATAAGAGGTCTGGTTATTTTCTCACTCAAAAGCTAAGTATAGCCATTCAGCCAGGAAACGCAGCCAGCATTCTTGGCATAATACAACCGGGAGTAGGGCTGAATGATAATATAAGTTTTAGTTTTTTTTTTTTACTGTGGTAAATACTGTATTTTTTTATAGGAGAGGGGGCAAACGAGCTTGCGCCCATGAACCAGGGGAAACGCAGATGCGTTGCTGGCATTTTAAAAAGGAGTAGGCTCTTTTTTGAAGTTCCTTAAGTCGTATTGGTCCGGAAAAATCGCTGTTGGAAATCAATTTCACAAGGAAGTTGTGCGAGGAAGAAAACATCGTCTTAATCGCAGTGGTGGACCACCAATCATCCAGATGATGTGGATGCTATCGTGAGTTCTGCCGCGATGTGCGTTCGTGAAATTTGGTGGCTGGGATTAATCCCAACAATTCCGCAGAGCACTCTCCGTGGTAAATGCGAAATAAAATGCAAAGGGATGCAACATCTCTTCGCAGCGCCAATGAATCGAGCCGATCGGAAAGGACTCGGTCGTCAAATATCCGACCGCTCTGTGCTGGATGCGGTCAAGTGGAAGGTGCTGGCACTGGGTTGCCTCGGCCCAGAGATAAGGACAGTATTTCATGTGAGGCCGATCCTGCGCCTTGTAAAGTTGCAGGCGTTGTGCCGGCATAAAATACTGTTCCGCTCTGCTGAGCACGCCAATTTTAGGAGGCCAATTTTGCCTTCTCTTCCAAGTGACCACAAAATTCCACGACACTCGATATGTCGATGCCGAGGAGTCCGATACTGGCTGAGCCAACAGGGGGAGTGCCTTGAAACTGAGGATATACGACAAGGGGGTTCTTTTGTTTTTATTATTTATAATTTTTAATTGTTTCTATATGTTAATATTAATACAAATTTGAGTCTATAGTAAAAATTAATTTATTCTACATCCTAAAGTTAAAAAGATTAGTCTTCATAGGCATTATAATTTTTATTTAAGATTATAGTGAAGTCAAGCGAAGTCTATTAAGCTCGTCAAATCTGAAGAGTGTTCCGGCAACGTGATAAATGGTTCAATCGTAATAAACGTTCCCAAAGTTTAAAAAAGATTGATGTTAAGTGCCCCCGAGTAAGCTTATCAGTCTTCAACAAAAGCTTGTAGATAAAATTCGACTTAAATTTTGATTATTATTAGTCATAAATAAAGTTAATTTTTATTAGAACCAGAATTAATAATAGAAGAAGATGTAAGAAACTATTTACTATAGTTTTTTCTGTTGAACATTATTAGCATGGAATTGCAATAATTGAGGCGTCAACATTTTTTTCTTTGCCCAGAGAATGAGCAAGCTTTCGTTAGGCAACCTTACTTACCATAATATGTATCTCACAGAATACCAGCGTAAAATAGCAGCTTAACACTCCTGTGTTTCGTATGGTGCGTATGGAGAATCGGAGTCCCTTTTTACTGGAAAAGAGGCGTTCCAACTTAGTCGTCACGGGTGCATCTGCATTTTGATTCTTTATTGAGGATAGATGTCTATGGGTTACAGCAACCAATTACGATCAGGTGGACTGTGTGCTCGTTGGTCACCCTATCCTATAAAAAAGGGAATAATGTCTATGATCAAATTTACAGTTTGGTTTCAGTTCTGACGATTATAAAATCTATAATAATCTTAAATATTTTTTTTTATATCGGTAATTGTATTGGAAAAGGATTTAGGTCTATCAAAAATTGCTTAATAACGGTTAATATACTACTAGAGAGTACATGATTAAAATAATAACCCTGAAAGTGAGGTGATCGCTACCATGCCTAATATTTTCATATTTATTGTAAAATATATAATATTATATTGTAAACTAGTTACTCGCCGCGGCTACATATAAGTTGTGTCTATTAATGTCATATGTGTCATCATTTCGATTTAAGATAATCATTAACGACGACAAAAAAATCGCCCGGCTCGGATAAAATATAGTTACATCACTCCTAGAATTGCTATCTATCTGTTCGGAAAGGTTCATCACAATCGGTTCAGCCATTCGGAAAATTAGCTCGGATAGACAGAGATAGGTATACAGATCGAAAGACAGACAAAAATAAACTTATGTAAGCACGTAAGAAGTTATACTTCTTACATACATACATACATATAATCACGCCTCTTTCCCGTAAGGGTAGGCAGAGACCAGTTCTTTCCACTTGCTACGATCCTTACATACTTGTTTTGCTTCGTCCACTTTCATTATTCCCTTCATACATGCTCTACGGTTTAGGGTACTCTTGACCTGGCCTTTTTTCAAGACGTCCCTGATTTGGTCTAGAAATGTTCGCCTAGGTCTACCCCTTCCAACACTTTCATTCACACTTGCCTTATACACTTTTTTCGTCAATCGTTCTTCATTCATTCTCTCGACATGGCCAAACCATCTCAGCATACCTTTCTCAATTTTTGTCACTACATCTTCTTTCAGACCACAACGTTTCCTTATCTCACTATTTCTTATCCTGTCACTCAGTTTAACTCCTATCATACTTCTTAATGCTCTCATCTCAACTGCTTTCATGTTTCTTCTGCCATACCCAAGTTTCACTTCCGTACATGAATGTCGGAACCAACACCCCCTCATGCACAGCCAAACAAGCCTTGTTAGACAACTTCCGACTGCTCATAAAGGAGTGCAAAGCTCCATTCACCATGTTTCCTGCATTCACTCTTCTTTCGATATCACTCTCACACTTTCCGTCTCTTGTAAACTTTGAACCCAGATACAAAAACTCTTTCACCTGTTCAATTTGTTCATCTTCAATCACAATATTGCAGTCTGTCACTGCCTCATCTTTTTCAAACACCATCACTTTCGTCTTACTTACATTCATCTTCATTCCCTTTTTAACAAAAGCTCCACTCATAGCAGTTACCATCTCCTGCAACTCCTCGGCCGAAGACGCAAGTAATACTTGGTCATCAGCATAGAGAAAACATTTGACGAGTAACTCATTCATTCTCAACCCACTTTCATTCTCTTTTAAATTTGTCAAACAATTGTCCATGAACAGATTAAACAGCCGCGGTGACGCTACACATCCCTGTCTAACACCTTTTTCGATATTATACCATTCAGTGTATGCCCCGTTTATCCTTACACAAGCACTAGAATCCCTATAAAGAGATTGCATTGCTCGTATGAGGATACTGCTCACACCGTTCACGGACAGTCCTGACCACAATTCATTCCTCACCACTCTATCATAGGCCTTTTCTAGATCTACGAACGCGCAGTAGACTTTCTTGTTTTTAGCCAAATACTTTTCGGCTATGCACCGCAAGGAAAAGACCTGATCCGTACATCCCATTCCCCTTCTAAATCCCGCTTGTGCATCCCATACTTTCTCGTCTGTTTCATTCACAACCCTTTCAATCAACACTTTCGCATACAATTTGCCGACGACGCTGAGAAGGCTTATACCGCGGTAATTTATGCAGTCTTGCCGTGACCCTTTTCCCTTATACAATGGCACGATTTACTTATTATACTTCTTTAGCGTAACAAAACGAAAATAACTAAAATAAAACACGTTTTATAGATATTTGTATAAACACCTTGAATATAGTTAACAGTTCTCACGAAAACTTGACAGTTGACAGACAATTACCAATGAAGTTGTCGCTTTTAGATTTCGGTGTGTGCGCGCATCGTAAAAATATTCACTGTAACCTTTTTCTCAAACGCGCCAATTCGTCCGAGTTCGTTCGAGCTATTCATGTCTTAATATCATGCAAATAATCCCCTGAGCTTAATAGAAGTCAGTTATTTCGATATAATAGACACTTTAATTTTATTTATATGTATAGAATTATTGAATAAGACTATTATTACGGATGTTATCACATTTAACTTACTTATTTTTAATTCCCGACGTTTCAAGTGCTTTGCAGCACCCATATTCACTGGGAGACAATGGTGATTGACGTCCCGGTGTCAAAATTAAACCGTAGTGTCTTCAGCTTTTTAATTCTATTACTTTTGGTCCGTTCTACTCAGAATGAGCTGTGTCGTGAATTATTGCATTGGTATGTTTCGGTTTAGCTATAGTATATAAACACTCACACCTGTCACCCAGAGGGGTAGGCAGAGACTATGGACTTCCATTTGGCACGATCCTGACAAACCTCTCTCGCTTTCTCCACATCCATACGCATACACGCTCGTCAGATAAAGGTACCCTTGATTTGATCCATTTTCAATATATCGCCAATTTGATCGATAAACTTTCGCCTAGGGCGTCCCTTCCCGACTCTGCCGTTCACCTCTGCAACATAAACTTGCTTTGTCACTCTTTCATCATTCATTCTTTCTACATGACCAAACCACCGAAGCATTCCTTTCTTAATCCTGGTCACAACATCATCTTGCAATCTTCTCTTATCAAACAATTTCTCACTCTGTCATTCAGATTCATCCCTGACATACTACTTTATGACCGCATTTCAACAGCATTTATTCTACTCTCGTGCTTCTTCTGCCACATGCAGCTTTCACTACGACACATTAAAGTAGGGACTAACACAACATTGTGAATTGCCATAAGACCCTATTGTGAGAAGTCAGAATGTGTCCACATTCTGACTTCTCACAATAGGGTGTAGAGCCCCCATTCACTCTATTTCCAGCGTTCACTCGTCGTTCTATATCCTTATCATATCTACCATCCCTGCCAAAAGCTTTATGAATTTCAAGATCGCAAGTAGGTGGTCACCGCGCACTTATCGGTCAGCCACCGTAGAGTCTACATCACCTGAGGATGCCTCGAGTAGAGGCGAAACACGTGTAGTATTGTCATCAGTGGTGTGCCTTGTAGTGGTGTTGGGAGTAGCGGTGCTGGGATTAGTGGTGACGGGGTTAGTGCACGCAATTTAGGGAGGGCGGTAGGTGCTCTTCATACTAAGTACGACACATCATTTTATTTTATAGCGCGGATGTTTGCGAAGTAAATTTGTTAAAAGCTTTTTTTTAAGGATAATTTGTTTTAATTTAAATAGCCTCACGTATTATCCTTAGTAGAAATCGATGTCCTTTATAAAGGATTTGTGGTTTATCAAATTTGTCGTAATGACGGAGGCCGTCTAGGATATGAAACTAAACTACAGATGAATCGGACCAGAAGAAATAATAAAAAGCTGAAGGCACTCCTAGTTAACTTTTATAATTAAAAATATAACACACACAGCTAAAACAAAACACATCTTTATTGAATTTATTGAAGGATGAGTCTTGTCTGTATAAGTCCGTCAATAAAATAAATCAGTATTTTATTAGTGTTGGTATAACTTTAGCAGAAACAATAGCGAAAAATCCAAACCATAATTATTCTAGCGCTTCTAAGGGTACTGCTTCCGGCTCCATTAATTATTTTGTTTTATTAGAGACTGACATTGCAAGATAAGATAATTGTGCAGCTGATTGGGATAATATTTCAAACATATTCCTAAAAAAATCAGAAATTACTTAGTCCCGCCTCTTACACTCATTTTTAATCTTTGTTTACAAGTTGGGGTCTTTCCTAATTATTTAAAAAAGTCCATAGTTATTCCGATACATAAAGGAGGTGATGAAGATCTTATCACAAATTATAGGCCTATATCATTACTTCCTGCAATATCTAAGATCTTGAAAAACTCATTAATATCAGACTGGTGAGTTATTTGGAAAATCGTAAGTTACTTTTTGATAACCAATTTGGTTTTCGTCAGGCAAAGTATACTTCAGATGCAGTTCATGCAGTGACTAATTTTATTGCTACAAATTTAGATAAACATAATAAATGCTTAGCCATATTTCTAAACATTGCAAAGGCGTTTGATACAGTATCGAGTCCTATTCTACTAAATAAACTTGAGTTTATAGGGATAAGAGATAATCAGTTGAATCTTTTTAAGAGTTACATTACAAATCATGTTCATGCTACAGCAGTTGGAGAATATATTAGCACATATGCACCTATATCTTATGAAGTTCTTAACAGTGGTATAGCCACGCGGCAGCTTTTGCTGTCGCACGGATGGGCCGGCTCGAACCGGGGTGGTACCACGATCTCACAGAAAACCAGCGTGAAGTAGAGGTTTACCTCTGCGTTTCGCTTGGTGAGTGCATGTGGCCGGAGGCCCTCTTTACTGGAAATGAGGCATTCCATCTTAGTCCTCACGGGTGACAACGCATCTACATATTGATTTGTAATAGAGGATAGATGTAGATGTCTATGGGCCACAGCAACCACTTACCATCAGGTGGACTGTGTGCTCGTTTGTCACCCTTATCCTATAAAAAAAAAGAAGTTCCACAGGGCAGCGTTCTTGGACCAACTCTATTCCTGATTTACATGAACTAAGTTCATTTAAATCTTTAAGTGGTAATCTGATCTCCTATGCTGATGATAAAGTTCTATTAATTTCAGCCATTTCCTGGCAGAAAGTTTTTGATGCTGCGCAGGATGCTTTTGACAATAAATCCTAACAAAACAAAATACATTCCTTTTCTAATCGGAAATTGAAAGGACTTGGAGATAAATTGCATCTTGTAGCTCACAGTTGCAATTTTGTAGATAAACATAAATGTTCCTGTCCTAATTTAGAGCGTACTAATGAAATAAAATACTTGGGTGTAATGTTAGATTCTCACTTAAATTTTAAAACGCATATTGAATTATTGAGCAAAAGAGTGCTGAAATTAATAATAATATTTAAAACATTTAGACATACTGCAGATTATAAACTCATAAAGCAAATTTACTTTGCACTCTGCCAATCACTGATATCGTACTGCATAACTTCTTGGGGAGGAGCGCCATCTTCTACTATTAAGTGCTTAGACATTGCCCAGCGTACAGTACTCAAAGTAAGCACTTTTCGACCTTTCTTATTCCCAACCAAACTCCTCTTTGAAAATTGTGAATTCCTTACCGTCAGACAACTGTTTATTTTAGGTATAATCTTGAAACAACACAGTGAAGTGATTTTTGATCCTCTGAATTATGACGATGTAAATAATCCTCTATCGAAATTAGTACATTGGTTTAACGCTAAAAATATGCTCTTAAACGGCAATAAGACAAAGTGTATTTAATTTACAACAAATTTCACATTTTGTGGTATAAAACAAATTTCACATTTTGTTTTATACCACATCTGTAATATAAAGAACAAAGTTTTGTAAATTTTCCATAATTTAAATAAATAATTTATGTTTATTATGTCCGGGGAGTGGCGCCATATGCTGAAATACAGGTTTTGGCCTAGTTCGATTCCCTCGTTCGTTCGGTCACCTCGTGAGCCAGGTCCAGATATTTTGTCAGCTTATCTGTTTCGGCTTTCACGAGGTTCTTGTCATAAGGAATGGTAATGTCGACCAAAAATATCCTTGACGGTGCCCGGTCCATCAGCACAATATCAGGCTTATTCGCATAAATAGTCCTGTCTGTGATGATGGCCCGGTCCCAGTAGAGCTTGGCGCGGTCATTTTCGAGCACGGCTTCCGGAAAGTACTTATAATATGGCAGTTTCCGATCCACGAGACCGTATTTCAGAGCGAGCTCCTGGTGTAGAATCCTGGCTACTAGGTTGTGTCTGTGCAAATACTCAGAGTTAGGAAGCGCCGAACAACCGGAGATGACATGCCTAAGTGACTCACCGGGATGGCGACAAGCTCGACAGATGTCGACGGTGCCATCCTTTAGGATGTATCTCCGATAATTGTTGGTCTTAATAACCTGATCCTGTATTGCACAGACAAAACCCTCAGTTTCCTCAAAGAGGTCACTGAAACGTAGCCAGTGGAGGGAGGCGACTGTGTCTACGAAAGGCTCATGAAGGGCCTTGTAGAACCTCCCGTGGAGCTCCTTCTCCTTCCATACGGTCTCCCGGTCGGAAATGCTCTGTACTGCCGGGTCTTGCCATTGCTCGTTGGCTAAGGATAAAGGGGTTAGCCCTTTATCACAAGAAATAACGTCCCTATAGTATGGATCATCCGCTCTCGTCAGAAAGTAATTACGGAGGCTGCACACTTCGCGATTATGCATGATAAGCGCGCTTAAAAAGCCGCGCCCACCATGCTTCCGCGGCAAGTACAGCCTCATTACTGACGATCTCGGATGATGCATCCTGTGGGACGTCATTATAGTGCGGACTTTTCTGTCCAGAGCGTTCAGTTCGGTCTGAGTCCACCTGAGTATGCCAAAGGTATACATGAGAACAGGCATGATCCAACCGTTATATGCGTGCGTCTTATTCACACCGGACAAAAGGCTGTTAAGCACTTTGGTCAAGCGTGCATAAAACACATCGCAAACTGACCGTTTCATACCCGACTCATCTACACCGATGTTCTGTGACATACCCAGGTATAGGTATGTTTCAGCCTCGGAAAGGGTCCTTATGCTGATGGGCATAGATAACTTTATGCCCTCAGAGTTAGCAACCCTTCCCCTTTCGACATGGAGGATCGCACACTTATCCGTCCCCAGCTCCATTCTAATAGAATTGCTAAAATCACAAGTGATGTTTAGCAATTTCATAAGATGAGAGCGACTGGAGGCGAATAATTTGAGATCATCCATATAGAAAAGTTGGGTCACTTTTGTACCTCCTCTCCGAAGCTGAAATCTCCTCCCGGAGCCCTCCAGTAAGGTACTGAGAGGGTTCAGAGAGAGGCAGAACCAGATTGGACTCAAACAATCGCCCTGGAAGATACCCCTTCTTATCCTTATGTGGTTCTCCGCAGCCGTCATCCGCTCGCCTTGATGACAAAGGATCGTACTCGACTGCCCCATACACTGCCCGAGGAAGTCTCGAACTGTACAGTCAACCTTGTACAGCTCGAGGACCCTCTTAAGCCATGTATGAGGCACCGAGTCGAATGCCTTTTTGTAGTCTATCCAGGCGGCGGAGAGGTTCCGACGGTTGCGTTTAACCACCTTGCCATTGACCGCGTCAATAAGGAGTGGTTCCTTGGTTCCACGACCACCGCCCCGACATCCATTTTGAGCGCGCGACATCACCTGGTTTGATTTCAGGTGACGAATGATTCTCGCGCTCAAAATGGATGTTAGTGTCTTGTATATGGTAGGTAGAAACGTTATGGGGCGGTACTTGTTTGGGCCTGTGGAATCTCGGTCTTTAGGAACCAAATGAGAGATCCCAGTAGTGAAGAGGCTCGGGAGCGACTTTTGATCGAGAGCCTCTTGAAACTGTCGGGCGAGCACAGCGTGACACACCACGAACCCCTTCAGCCAGTAGTGATGCAGTCCGTCGAGTCCCGGACTTTTCCAGTTCGGGGCCCTACGGACCGCCTCAGCTACGTCATCGGGCGTTATGATGACGGGGTCCATGGGCGTAATATTCGCACACTGACTCGCCACAACTTCCGTCCAAGGGCCCTCGCTGTGGTTTACGGGCTCTGACCACAGCCCGCGCTAGAATGCGATAGTGTCGGCCTGTTTCGTTGCTGGGCCCGTTTCACGTACCATTGGTCGCTCCAATGATTCATAGAGTCTCTTCTAATCACTCTGGAAGAGACGATTCTGGTTGAACCGTGTTGACCTCTCGGTATATCGCCGAATCCGCTTCCCCCAAGCAGCGATTCTCTGCTCCAGGTCGTCTATGCGCTCCGTCAGTTTTTGCGTTATATCCGGCTGGGACGCCATCCTGACGGTGCGCACAATTCTCGGCCTATTATTGCCCGACCTGAAGCTTATCAGTCTGCCGATGAGGGCCCTTGCCTTTGCGATACGGTCCTCAATCCTTCTTCTCCAGGCTGGGATCACGCTACTTTGTCTAGTAGTGCGTCCAGCCGTGGGAACTTTGGCGCCAATAATGCGGCAAACTACCAGTGCGGCGCCAAAAAGAATTGAGTCCGTCTCGCAAAGGTCCCGGCTGGCTTCCAAATAGGTCACCAGCATTGGGTTGAGAGCCCTCACGACAGCCCGATTCCGCTTGCTTAGGGGCATGCGCGGGAGTCGCGGTCGATTTTCGAGAGGCATACTGCGCGTTTCCAAAATAGCCTCCTCCAATGTACTCCTCATTTGCTCTAGTTCTAGTTCCTGGGCGACTGTTCCATCATCGTCTGAACCAACCATAACTGAAAGATTCACGGCGGCATCCACGTGTGCTGGTTGCTCTGCAACTTGTGGCGCCGCATCCTCAGCCGTAGCATTGTCATCCGATGAGGGTACAGCCTCACGTCGTAGCCGTTCGAGTTCGGTGCTATCGAATATGTTTGAGCGCAAGATATACCGAACTCGGTCTGCCAGGTTTTGCTCGGTGACGGTTATAGATGGCTCCAGCTCAGCAAAAAGTCGATGCATCCTAGCCCGATACGCAAAACCTCCAATTTCTCCCCCTTTCGCCCTAAAATACGCCCGTAATGCGTTGCTGTTCATCTGCATTAACCAACGCATGCGGCGTACTTCACCAGTGGCGGGTGCTGATTGCTGGGCCCGCGTAGACCCTGCCAACACCAAGCCAGCTGGTGGGGATGATGGATGCGAGGGCCTGCTAGGTGATCGTGCCTCGTACCTCGCACTCGGCTGGCGGCCCGCATGCTGTCGCGTCCAGCGCCAGCTCCAGATGCGCCCCGGTGACCCCCAGGCAGCAGCCCTAAACAGCGCAGTCTATTTCCTTCCATCATCCATAAATTATTATTATTAATTAATAATAATAATTATTATTATTATTAATTTGACATCGAGACGTCCATCACCTCAGTCCCCCCGTAACCATGGGTGCTGCAAAAAACCCGAAATGTCAGGAATTAAAAATAAGTAAATTAAACGCGATACAATTCGTGAAAATAGTTTTATTCAATGTGTACTGTTACTCGTAATTTATAAAAAACCCGCTGAGCTTTTCATTTTGAAACATTTGTGGATCCATTTAAATTTTAATAATAATTTAATCACGATTGTTTGGTTTGAAGAAGAGTGAGAAGCTTGCGAAAAAGCCCACCCAATATACATAATTCATTTGTACTATTTATTGTAACGATTTTATGTGACATTAATTTTAAATGTTCTGGAAACGTGTGTAATACGAGTAACATGCTGACGTGTTATCAAACAGCGACAAAACAAACTGTCAATAACATAACCATTTTTCACAATGTAAATCACGTGTAGGGGCAGCTAGCGGAACCAATTTAGCAACACAAGTCCGTTATTGGCTGCCAGTTTACAGGCATACCGTGAATATTGATTGTTGTTTACAGGGCAACGAAATGCCTGGATTATTCGTTCGGTATTCTCTGATCTTTACAAGAATTTTTAATTCTATAGTTGAGAAAAAATAGAAGAGTAATGAATAAATTCACAGTATAATATCCCGTAAATTGCTCATTAGTAATTTATAATTTTACTCTTACGGCCAGGAGGAAGCTTAAGTCCCTCAGCGAGCTATGGAGAGGGGTATTGCTTGTATATCTGCGTGATGGACTTAAAATGAGGATATCCGTTGTAGAACCAGAGTAACCAACCTAGCCCAACGGATTAGTTAGCTGAAGTGGCAATGGGTCGGCCATATAGCTTTTAAAAACCGACAACTGATGTGAAAGGTTCTCGAGTGGCAGCCTCACACCCGTAGAGGAAGTGTGCGGCGGCCCCCATTAGATAGACATGTAGAGCGACGAATGCAAAGACACGCAGAAGTCGATCGATGCAGGTGGCTCTGGAACGTGCTATGTGGCATTCCTTTGCGGAGGCTTATGAAGGGCTGTCATTATGCTGATGATTTTATAAGCAAAGGCGCAGATTTAAAGGTCAATTTAAAGGTTAAATTCGTTTTAAACAATTTTAAGCCAATTCTTAAGCGCACTAACTCAGTTTAGCAAAGGTCTGTTTACGCTTCTTTCAAACTTGCTTTGAAAAATTGCTGGTAAATTAATAATTCCATTCCATTGCCGTATATTACTAACGACGAACGACGAAGCACTGGAACCAATTATGTATTAGTGATTGGTTCCAATGCTTAGTACCAATTGTTTCACAACCATTTATTTAGACGTTTTTAGACGTGGTAGAGCCATGCTGCAGCTATATTTCTGGTATAGTTGTAACACGAATGGGTCGGCTTAACCAGGGAAGAACCACGCTCTCACAGAATACGCGTAAAATAGCAGCTTAATGCTGCTGTGTTTCGATGGTGAGTGTAGAGAAGCGGACACCCTTTCTTACTGGAAACGAGGCAATCCATCTTAGTCCTTACGGGTGACAATTCATCTGCGTTTTAATTCGCAAACGAGGATAGATGTAGATGTCTATGGACCACAGCAACCACTAACCATCAGATAGACTGTGTGCTCGTTTTTCACCCAATCCCATAAAAAATTATAATGTTTTTGTTAATACGAAACTTTTTCAATACAATAAAATTTCTATTCATTTCCAACGTTAAATATTTTTCTTGCTTACCTACTTTGAATATTTACTCCTAAATTTCACGGTAAAAAAGGCAGGTTTACTGCAGACTCTGAGGGCGGGAAGTCGCGAGCACCTCCATCCGGCGCGCGGAACCACAGCCTATCCTCCATATTTCATCTCTTTGTTGTTTTCTATTATTTACATTAATAATATAAAAGCGAAATATATTTGTGGTAATTATTTTTTTTATTTAACGCAATTAAAACTAATTTCGTGGTATCACGACAATTGATTTAATAATAGTGTACAGATTATTTACGAATACAAACGATTTTGCTGAGAAATAATGAATGTATTGAATTAAGATGTGAAAAAATTCATTAGCTAAAATCCGTGAAATAAAATGAAATAATGTGTTTTACCCAGTTTTAAGAGCATCTACTGCCCTCCCTCAATTGCGTGTACTATCACCATCACCACTAATCCCAGCACCACTACTTCCAATATGACACTATGAAAGACACACCACCGTCGACATCTTCAGATGAGGTAGACTCTGTGGTGACTGACCACTAAGCATTGAAGTTGCTTGAAAGAACTACGTACTAGAGTAAGTTTTTGTTAGGCATTTGGCAGGCAGTCAACAATCATTTCGGTAATTTATATTGAAATATGGTCAATTTCCGTTGTTTTTTTTTTATTTTATTATGTACAAATCGGTCAAGAACTAAGACAGTACTATCACTTTCTGCCACACTCCAACATAAAATATTATTTTATCAATAGATTAATGTATCTCTAGACTAACAAAGTAGTTGCTGAAGGAAAAGTAAGAAGTTCCAGGACTGAGATTCCTTTTAAACGCTGAAATAATACACTTTTAATTAGCACAGTTGTAATGGAGCCCCGAGGGGCTGCCGCAAATCGAAGTTCGCTCAGGAGTTGTAGAAAACGCTTATTTTAAATAATACAAAAAATTTGTAAAAGTTTTTGTAAAGGCTAGGAACTTCAGGAAAGTTAAAAATCTTGTTTAAATTATTTTCTTTATTTACAAGTAACAAATAGCCTGATGAGAGCTAGGTGTAATATTTCTGTAAAAGCCAAACTTCCCTGTGCGTAATGTACTCGAACAATGCAGACTGAATAAAGACGTTTTATCTATTCTATTAATTGCCGAACGACTAGCGAACGACCGAAAGACTAATGACGGGCAGCAGCAACATTTTTTATAGAAGTCTCACAACAGACGCAAAGTAGTCAGCCTTTCGGTTTTCTATGGAATGTTTTTCGGAGATGCACAGGAATTGCATAATTTAATACCTCCCTCTCCTTTTCACCATCGGATGATCATGATTGTTTAGAGATTCTCGGCCAGTCTCCAACCTTTCGTTGTCAACTTACCACGAATTCGAACCAAACGATTTGCTACATCGTTGGTCATGTACACAGCATTCAAGCCGATTACAATGTTAGTATCTTCAAGGCAAGGGTGAATAGGCTTTTTAAGTCAGTTCACTTTATCATCTTCAGCTGCATCACCACTTACCATCAGGTGGGATAGTAGTCAAGCACTGGCTTAGAATAATAAAAAAGTGAGAGTGACCAACGAGCACACAGTTCACCTGATGGTTAGTGGTTGCTGTGGTGGTGTGTGTGTAATTATATGTGATACCTGCCTAAAGAGACCAAATAATTTTGGTGCGTTGTCATCATTAAGGACTGAGATTGAATGCCTCGTTACCTGTAATAGGCGTATCCGATTCTTGTCACTCACTATACAAATTGCTACAGTTGTATTCTATGTGAGCGTGGTCCTTCCCTAATTGTCCGGGAGCTGATTTGGCTGATATGGAATTGCAGCAATCAAACAACCTGGACAATAAAAATGTGTATTTAAATAAAAACATATCTTGTGAGAGGCGTGTCGCTGTAGCTCTAACTCGTTCCCGGCGCCGCACCGCTGATGCCGCGTCACAAGCGCCCCGCAGCCCGCCCCCCGCAGCCCTCGCCCCGCCGCCGCTGGTGCAGATCACGTGCCGTGCGCGTGAACATTAGTCAAGCTGGCGATTGTGCTGCCGCTATAACACGTTGCAGCGTGGCTTTACTACAACAGTGCTTTACGTGGTAGAGCCATGCAGCAGCTATGTATATTATGGTTTTAGCATTTATAGATAGGTTCGACTGGGCAAGGACAAGGCTCCTATAGAATATCAGCGTAAAATAACAGCTCAATGCTTCTGTGTTTCGAATGGGGAGTGTAGAGAACCGGGTACCCTTTTTACTGGAAACGAGGCATTCAATTTTAGTCCTTAGGTGGCAACGTATCTGCGTTTTGATTTTTAATCGAGGATAGATGTATATAGATATAGGCCACAGCATCCACTTACTAACAGGTGAACTCTGTGCTCGTTCGTCACCCTTATTCTACTAAAAAACCAGTGGGAAAGTATGGATTCGCACTACTAAATCTTTTAAGGGGACCCATTTTTCATTCTTACTTATTCTTAAAACGACCTATTTTCTTCAGTTTTGATCCAAAAGAGCCTGTTAAAGAAAAACTAGAGCTTAGTGGAATTTTATAAATGTAAGTCATTTATTTACGAATAGAGTACATACGTAAGGGTAATATAGTCATCTGGTTAATATGGTCGCTTTCTTATAACTGAAAAACTACAGCCTAATTTGCATAGATGGCTTTGCGATACGATAGCTCTTCATCAGTCATTCAAATAATAAAGGGTCAAAAGGCCGCCGCTTTATCGATGTCATTTTGACAGTTGATATTATAGTAAGTACGTGAGGGTAACATGGTCACCTTAAGCTTTATCGCCGTATAAAACCAAAATTAGGAGGAGAACAGAGACAAAACACAAAGTCGTATACAATAATTAATATATTCAGAAAAAAATACCAAACAGGCTTTGGAAATAATTAGGAACACTTCGAAAAATTTACTTAAATAAAACTAACTACACTACACAATACAAAAATCGACAAAAATATTTACAATAATATCAACCGTCAAAATAGCGTCGATAAAGGAGCGCCTTTTTGACCCTTTATTATTTGATAGACTGATCAAGAGCTATCGTATCACAGAGCGTTCTATGCAAACGACGCTGTAGTTTTTGAGTTATAAGAAAGTGACCATATTAACCGAATGACCATATTATTATACTCACGTACTATAGTTTTTTTACGTTGATTTTTTGTAGTGTTGCTAATTATTGCCAAGGCTTGTTTGTTATTTTTTTCTATATAAGTTATGACATTGTGTATTTGTCTCTGTCCTCCTCCTAGTTTTGGTTTTATAAGGCGGCAAAGCTTAAGGTGACCATATTACCCTCACGTACCTTACACATAATAATATGTTCACTACGTGGTAGAACTCATTTTCAGCTTAGGGTTCTGGTCTTCAGGGTATAGAGAGCCAGTATCATTACTGGCTGTGAATTGTTCCGTCTTAGACCTCAGAATGACAAAACTTCTTTAGCCTTTTTTAATTCACGTGACTGCCAGTATTCATGAACTGCAGTAACAATTTACCCTGAGGAGGTGACTGTAAGTTCGTTAGTAAAAAAAATTATTTACTTGCCCACTGCTGAACATAGGCATCCACCAAGGAGTACCACAAACCACGGTTCTGAGCTATATACATCCATCGTATTCCAGCGTGTCTGTCAAGGTCGTCAATCTATCTACTGAAGGGTCACCCTACAGTTCATAAAACATATCTACAAACATTTTCTAGTCCATTATAGGGCATGGTTTTCGTTATCTTACTTCAAATGCAAAAGATATTATATATTCTATTTATACAAAAAATTGGTTGGGAGCTCCATAGCGCAGTAGCCAAATCCTGCTCGAGACAAGTGTTTGTATAGCATACAAATATCTAAATGTCAACTATATTAAATATCAAATAACTTGACCACCGATAGATAATCGTATCACCGTCTCTATCAATACCGAAAACAATATAATTAAATGAACTGCAAATTTCATATATTATATAATTATTGTGATATTATATAATTAAGAATGTAGTTTTTGACGCAATTTTTTTTTTAATTTTAATTAAAAGCAATTAAAAGCAATTTTAATTCATCTAGCTGACTTTGAATGATAGGATGAGAAAATGCGTTGTAAGAGAAAAGTGTAGTTTGCAAGAAGATGTTGCAACAAGGATTCAGAAAGAAATGGTAAGGTGGTTTGGACAAAGGGCAGACTCAGTAAGACTCCGACCTGAAATTTATCGACCAAATAGGTGATAGGTATAAGATGAAACAAACTAAAATTACCCTTGAGAATTTATGAAGCATGTATGAAACGAAACAAGTGAGAGATGTGTTAGTATCGTACTAAAGTCCGTAGTCTCCGCCTATCCCTTTGGGTAAGAGACATGAGATTTTATGTCATGTATATAGTTTTTATTTCAAGCTAGTGCTTTACACTCAACAGTTGCATGTTACTTTGCTCACAAAGCGTGGCACAGTCTCTACGCTAACTGAACCGGTACAGAATACATAAACGTACAGGCACTTGTCAAAAACTTAAGCATAAAAGGCGTAAATTAGATTTTAACTGTGCCTAAAATATTTTTGTTGCGTTTTTGAGAGTTTAAGCATAATCTGGTCATATTTATAAACTACTAAAATAGTGCCGTGTAGTGGCGGTCAAGAATATCCACTACCCCATATCTTCCCATGGGTGTCGTAAAAGGCGACAAAGGGAAACAGGCAGGAGATGAACAGCAGAATCTTCCTGATAGTAGCCGAAATTACAATAAAAAAAACTGCGGTTGCCACCCCGCTCGCCAAGCGTGGCAGCTATGGCAAATACTCCCCCATAAATACCCCATATAAATATGAAGAGAGTAACGAAGAGACGGCCCCCAGTCCCCGGCGGCCCCGCTATTCCTGGCTACGGTGTCGACAATGTTATCATTGCCCCCTGCCCCGCCGTTATCGGCGGGGCAGGGGGTGATAAAAATCTCTGATAGAGGTTCGGTTGCCACCTTAGACGACTCCACCTGGCAACGTACAACGCACGCACCCTGAGGACTGACGAGACGATCGTGGAGCTGGAAGATGAGATAGAAAAGTTACGCTGGCATATTATAGGATTATCCGAAGTCCGAAGAGAGGGGGAGGACACGGTAATCCTCGAATCCGACAACTTGCTCTATCACCGGGAGGGCGACCATCTGTCCCATAGAGGTGTCGGATTTATCATCCACAAGTCTCTCGTTAACAACGTTGTAAAGATCGAGAGTCGACACACTCTCTCACTCACACGAAGGTTGCGTACCTTATACTCAGAATCACCAAACGGTATTCGCTGAAAGTCATACAGGTTTACGCACCAACCTCGGCACACCCCGATGAGGAGGTCGAGGAAATGTATGAGGATATCTCTAGAGCTATGCATTCGTCCAAAACCCAATATACGGTGTTAATGGGAGACTTCAATGCAAAACTAGGCACAAGAGAGAACGGTGAGCTGAAAGTAGGGAAATTTGGAATAGAGCAACGGAACCCAAGGGGCCAGCAGCTGGCCGACTTCATGGAGAAATAGTGACTCTTTATGATGAACTCTTTCTTCCAGAAGCGGCCGTCGAGCCCCGACGGTTCGACAAAAAATGAGATTGACTTCATTATGACGACCAGACGAAAACTTTTCAGTGATGTCTCCGTGATCGCGAGGAAGAAAAACCGGTAGCGATCACCGAATGGTTAGAGGTACACTG
Organism: Parnassius mnemosyne; assembly: GCA_963668995.1. NCBI lineage: Eukaryota > Metazoa > Arthropoda > Insecta > Lepidoptera > Papilionidae > Parnassius > Parnassius mnemosyne. The sequence goes on along the minus strand of CAVLGL010000082.1, from coordinate 63,096,276 downwards.
AATCTAAACGTTAAGTTGGAGAGGTCTCGTCTAATGAGGTCAACGCTCCGTCCCCCTCGTGGTCTGTTCCAAGGTACTGAAACCTTTCAGCTAGAGTTACAAAATAGTTTTCAGTGCCTAGAAAACTGCAATGAAGTAGACGATATGAATGACAAGCTCGTGGAAAATGTCCATGCGGTCGGAGCTAAGGTCTGCAAGACACGCCGCAGAAGAACACAAAAGCTCTCCGATCACACTCATAATCTCATGGCTGTTAGACGGGAGATGAAGCTACATTCTTCAACAGATTTGATAGCATACATGCAACTGAACAAACATATCTCCAAATACATGCGGCGGGACTTACGCAACTTCAATACAGTTTGTATTGAAGAAGCGATCGAGCGGAACCAAGGCGCCAAAGTCTTTGCCAGAGATCTGTCTGCCAGAAAGAGCCAACTGTCAAAGCTGAGGACCGAGTGTGGCAGCATCGATTCCAGGGCATCTGAGATTTTGAGTGAGATTGAGAGTTTCTATGGGCAGCTGCACACGTCATCGTTGGAGCCACACGCAAGTATGAGTAACGATCCACGAGCGAGTCTTATCCGACACTATTCAGAAGATATCCCGGACGTCAGTTTGAGCGAAATTAGAATGGCTCTCCAGCATCTTCAAAACGGCAAGGCTCCAAGCGAGGATGGAATTACAGCGGAGCTTCTAAAAGCGGGTGGAAAACCAGTACTTCAAGTCCTTCTGAAGCTCTTTAATTCCGTCCTCCATGGTGGCATTACACCGGAGGCGTGAAGCAGAAGTGTGGTGGACTTGTTCTTCAAGAAAGGTGACAACGCTCTCTTGAAGAACTACAGTCCGATTTCCCTTTTGAGCCGCGTCTTCGTGCTGTTTTCGAGAATCATTATGAATCGTCTCACGCGCAGACTTGACGACTTCCAGCATCCCGAACAAGCCGGTTTCCGAAAGGGCTTTAGCACCATAGACAACATACATACCCTTTGCCACTATGTATGGCGTATGTGGACTATGAGAAAGCCTTTGATTCCGTCGAAATTTGGGCGGTGCTGCAGTCCCTTCAGCGGTGCCAAGTTGACTGTCGGTATATCGAAGTGCTGAAGTGCTTGTACAGTAGGGCTACGATGGCTATCCGAGTAAAGAACCAGAGTACGAAACCTATCCAATTGCAGAAAGGTGTAAAACAGAGTGTCGTTATATCCCCGAAACTCTTCACCGCTGCATTGGAAGACGTTTTCAAGCTTCTGGACTGGAAAGGATACGGTATTAACATCAATGGCAAGTACTTCACTCACCTTCGATTTGCCGACGATATAGTCCTTATGGCAGAATCGCTAGAGGATCTAAGCACCATGCTCATACCTCAATAGTGTCTCCCAACGGATAAGTCTTAAGATGAACATGGACAAAGCAAAGATCATTTTCAATGTCCATGTCATACCTATGCCGGTAGTTGTTGGGAGCACTAAGCTCGAAGTTGTTGACGCGTATGTTTACCTGGGACAAATAGTCCGACTAGATAAGTCCAACTTCGACCGACAGGTCAATCGACGGATTCAACTCGGCTGGGCAGCGTTCGGGAAACTACGACACATCTTCTTGTCAGACTTACCTCAAAACCTTAAAACGAAATTGTACAACCAGTGCGTGTTGCCAGTGAAGATGACTTACGGATCTCAAACGTGATCCTTCACTGCTGGCCGTATGAAGAAGCTGAAGGTTGCTCAGCGAGCTATGGAGAGAGCTATGCTCGGAGTTTCTCTGCGTGATATACTTAGAAATGAGGATATCCGCAGTAGAACCAGAGTAACCGACATAGCCAAACGGATTAGTAAGCTGAAGTGGCAGTGGGCCGGTCATATAGCTCGAAGAACCGACAACCGATGAGGAAGAAAGGTTCTTGAGTGGCAGCCTCGTACTGGTAGGTGAAGTGTAGGGCGACCCCCACGAGATGGAGTGACGATCTGATAAGACATGCAGGAAGTCGATGGATGCAGGTGCTCAGGACCTTGCTTTCTGCCATTCCTTGGGGGAGGCCTGTGTTCAGCAGTGGACTTATGAAAGGCTGTAATGATGATGATGATGAAAATATATTTGGATATTTTTTCATGTAAGTATTAAATATAAGATTGATGTAATTTTAAAGTTGCTAAAGAATATTTTAGGTCATATTTAATATTTGCAAAATAATATACTAATATACAAAAAAGTAAATGTCAAAACCCGAGTTCAAAGAACTAAAATAATAACATTACTTCACTATCTAAATTTTGTATCAATGCAGAGTTCCATTAACCACTTTTCTCAATTTTCACCCTAATAGATGAAATTTTATCTCCAAATGTATACAGAACTACCCGTGAAGGAATAATTGTTTATTAAAAAAGAATCATCGCAATATCTTTACCATTGACAATAAAAATCACTTAACATACAAAAATCATAAATGCAAATTGAGAAAATTTTCTGAAGTTAGCTAGAAACCGCTAGGGCCGCACTTTTTACTTTCTATTTTGTTAAAAGTCAAATTTGTCATCAACTCTTGGACTATTAATTACTACGCTAGATGCAATCTCCCGAGAAACGCAGTACACCTGATTTTTTTTTAATAAAGCATTCATTCGAGTCAAGTTGTAATAAAACAGATTCTAAGCATCAGTCCTTTGAAGACAGAGACACTAAGAAAGTTCTTATTTAATGAAAATGTTGAAATGAACCTGAGTATTAAATTTAATGGACGGTTTGCTTCTAGTTCAAAGTTAATTGATATTTTGCAAGTATTTACCATGTGTTAAACTTTAAATATCTAAGATATCTTCCAATGTATATAGTTTCAGTTTTCCTACTGTAAACTTGATTGGTTTGTTTTATTTATAGTTTAATCAAAACACATTTTAAATCGAAAATTCAGAATGTGTCAAAAAAGGCACATATGGCTATTCATAATGCTATGTTAATTTAGTCCCTACTTTAATATATGGTAGTGAAAGTTGAGTCTGGCAGAAGAAGCACGAGAGTAGAATAAAGCTGTAGAAATGCGGTCATTAGGAGTATGGAAGGACTGAATCTGAATGACAGGGTGAGAAATAGTGTAATAATAGAAGTGTGGTTTGCATGGTGATGTTGTGACCAGTATTAAGAAAGAAATGCTTCGGTGGTTTTGGTCATTTCAAAATAATGAATGATAAAATTGACAAAGCAAATTTATGTTGCAGAAGTGAACGATAGAGTCGGAAAGGAACGTCCTAGACGAAGGCTTATCGACCAAATTGGCGATATATTAAAAATGGGCTAGATTAGGATTGCCTTTAACCAACGAGCGTGTATGCGTAGATATATGGATGTAAAGGAGGCGAGAGAGGTGTGTCAGGATTGCGCCAAATGCAAGTCCGTAGTCTCTGCCCACCCCTCTGGGTGACAGGCGTGAATTTTTAATTATGAAAGTACGTACATTTTAAAATTGCATAAATTAAATTAAATACATTTAAACTGTAGCGTTCAATGTGCATGATACGCTTTTATTTTACAGTGCCCTGAGTAGTGGTCTCCTAAAATGTTTTTTTCACAATATTCATTTTTTAAATTTAACATATTACACGAAATATACTTTACAAATCTACAGTTATCACACATTACATACATCCATGGAGAATTATGAAGTTATTATGAATAATATAATATTAATCAATTTTGCATTCATTACAGCCCACATGCAAGGCCACTGCAGAACATGCGTCTCTCCCAAGAATAACGTCACAGGGAGCATATTTGTTGTAGTTGCCACAATTAGCGGGCGGGCATGTAACCGCAGTTTTTTATTAGTATAAGCTATTATCAGAAAGATGCTGCTGCCAATGTCTTGTCTGGTTCCCTCCTGCCGATGATGATTTTACCATAGTGGCCACGTTTAGCATGCGGGTTGACAACCGCAGTTTTCTTTTCATTATTTCGAGTTGTTATCAGGAAGACGCTGCTGCCAGTCTCATGTTTCATTTTCCCTCTAAAGCCTCTTACGACACTCACAGGACGATATGGGGAAGTGGATATTCTTACACCGTCACTATACGAAATGTGTTTAGTGAACCGTGTTAATTCCGTGTTTTTCGGAAATGCATCACACTTTGTAACGTGATTGGGTAGTTTATGCTTTCATTCACTTCCTTTTCATATGATTGATGAGCACCAAGCCACTTAGAGAACCGGAGACCTTACAGGAAACGAAGTATTCCATCTTAGTCCTCAAGGGTGACAAGGTATCTGGATTTTTATTCTTATTCGTAGATAAATGTAGATGTCAATGGTTTACAGTATCCACTTACGATCAGGTAGACTGTGTGCTCGTTTGTCACTATTGTTCTACAAAAACACTACCATGCTACTATGATATTGTGATATTAACTTAAAAAACACGAATAATTGGATACCCGCGGAGTTTAATTTGCCGTTTCTTCTCCAGTCAGAGGAACCTCATTTTGAAATGATATTAGATTTGAAACGAAACGAAATTTAATTTTCTAACGTCTTTCAAATAAATATATTTCATTTCAGTGGATTCTATTTTAGCTCCACTACGTACACGGAAAAAATATCTAGAGTAATAATATCCCCTTATTTGAATCTCGTGATAAATTAATAAGTTGCAGCCAGAAATTCTCAATTTTGCAAGGTGAATGTCAAGTATTAAATTTCTTACATAAATTAAAAGACATCGTTATTAAATTCTTTAATTAAAATGCATAAGCGTCACTTCAAATTATGAATATTTCTTGACTGGCGGCTGGGGATAAATTTTAAATAACGGCTTAGTGGCGCAGTGGCTTAGCAATGAGTTGCAGCGCTATTATATATTATTTATATTATACGTTTTTTGTATGACCTACAAATAATTGTTTCGGATCTGGATGTTTGTTCTAATGAAATTTATCTAAGTAATCGTGCCTCCACCATACAGGAAAAAAAATCTATACTTGCTTTGGGAAAGATTTTCTTAAAAAAAAGAAAGAAAAAGGAAAAAGGCAAGAAAAAAATAATTTTTCTTTAAGCATAAATTTAATAACACAGAAAATATTATAAGTATTTATATAAATCGACGGGAATTTACAGGTATAGAGGCAATTAATGTTTAAGCTAAACAACCGCTAATTAACGATTATGAGTAAGGACGATAGTTTTTAAATGTATTGGAATAAGTTGCCAATAAAACCTTAATAAAAAATGATGGCTTATGATACGATGATGACAGGCGATTAACCATGTGATGAAGGCGTAAAGTTCCGTGAATGTAATCAAAGAAATTGCGTTATGGATCTATGAAACTACTACTTTGCTCTCTTTTACTGTTACAGCATATTAATGTCAACTGCTGAATATAGGCCTCCCTCATAGATTGCCTCATGGGGGGGGGGGGGGAATATTTGCCATAGTTACCACTCATTGCTTACTGTTCGCGACAATATAAGTGATTAAAGCAACATAGTGTTTAAAACAATATAGTGATGAAATTAAAAATAATTATTCAGTGACGATATTAAGCGCAAAGTACAAAAACGTTATTAATAATATATTTACAATCATGAGTGTATAGAATAGAGTACTATTTGTAATAGTTTGTATAGTTTTAAAACAATAACATAATAGGACATCTTAAGAAAACCTTTGTTGTGCAATACAATGCCGGCCAATCAGAGCTCGGTGTACAGTAGAGCAATCGGGCGTTGTGTAGCTTAAGACCCGAAAATAATGACAATAATTTTTATGCCTTATAAGAATTGTAAAAATGTTATTTAATTAGATTAATTTTAGTAGTATATAAAAATAAAAGAACATTTTAACAGTGGTGGAGCCACGCGACAGCTTTTGCTGTCGCACGGTTGGGCCGGCTCGGACCGGGGTGGTACCACGACCTCACAGAAAACCAGCGTGAAGTAGAGGTTTACCTCTGCGTTTCGCTTGGTGAGTGCAGGTGGCTGGAGGCCCTTTTTACTGGAAATGAGGCATTCCATATTAGTCCTCACGGGTGACAACGCATCTACATTTTGATTTGTAATAGAGGATAGATGTAGATATCTATGGGCCGCAGCAACCACTTACCATCAAGTGGACTGTATGCTTGTTTGTCATTCTTATTCTATAAATAAATAAATATAATAAATAAATTTTGCGTAGTGTACTTCATTTTCCACAAATAGTTAAGTTAAATCGATGCTCCAAAGAGCCCGCTCTACAACTTGAGCGCGCTCTGCCCATAGAAGGACAGAAGCTAAACCGTAATTGAAACCAGTACCATAAAGAACAACAACCAAAACACCAACAGCCGGCCTTGAGCGCGGCTGCCATCCAAAAATTGGTAGGCATAGCCATAGAGGTCGACACCCAGGTCCTGACCGATGGAAGAGCCGGAACAGACACCATTACTACTATTATGAAAGCACTGGCGCAGCTACTACTAAGTTGAGACTATCTACGCATCTAAAGCTGCTTAGTTACCATATCTACAGGCGGGACGAGGTCAATACTCAGGGGACCGCCTATAAACGCTCGGTGGTTCTAGTGAGGAGAGACATCATTCATCAAGAGCTTGACCTGCCAGACTACTAAACGATGCGCTCTATCGGCATGGGAATGGCGGTGATGGAGGCGAGGAACTATGAATCTTTGCAGCATACCACTCGTCAGGGCCTCCATTCTGCCTTTTAGACATCCGGAAGGCGTATCACCTAACATCGTTGCGGGGGACCTAAACACAAAATACCTGGCCTGGCGATTCAGGGAGATCGACCCAGCAGGTTGTGAACTATACGAGAACGCCGAAAACAACAACTATGACGTTTTAGGTCCCGAAAAACCAACGCACGTCTGTATGGACCACCGAAAATGTTCGAATGTATTGGACATCATGCTCTCTGGTAACGTCAACTGCCGGATGATAGAGGTGCTGTATGACCTGACTTCACAGCACCTCCCGATTTTGATCACCCTTGGCCTAAAGGCGGTGACTACGCTGCCCAGAACTTTTAAGACCAAGATCGACTGGAGGCTCTACAAGAGAGGCCTCCAGTACATCTCCAGATTGACTCAGTGGACTACGTAGAGGCCGCTGTAACCTGAATAGCAAAGTCGATCCAAGAATAACTCCACGCGGCATCTACGATTGCCCCACTAATAGAAAAGAAAGATAAGCTGCCACAAGAAATACGTTTGCAGCTCAATCACAAAAGAGAGCTGAGAAAGCTCTGGGCGCGCACTAGCTGCCCCAAACTCAAAACCAAGCTCAACCAATTGAAGGATGAACTGTCATTTGCATCTAGGACCACAGAGGAAAGGCCTAGGAGCGGTACATCTGGAAAGCCGAAGAGCAAGAGGCGTCACTCAATAAATTGAGCCAACAGTTAACCAAAACCAGAGTCCCCGTCCGCCAGCTAACCAACAACGCGGGCAAATATTGCTATGAGGCTAAAGTTATAAAGAGCGGATATCCTTGTAGTGCACTTTAAGGAACAAGTTAGCTGAACCAAATAAGTGCGGAGTTCGTGGAGCTTCATGCCCGAACCAATACAACTTAGGGTCCTTCAAGAAAAGAGCCTACTCCTTTTTAAAAGGTCGGCAACGCATCTGCAATTCCCCTGGTCTTACATGAACAACTGCAACACCAGGGGAACCAGGGGATTTTCAGATGCGTTTCCGGGCTTTTAAAAAGGAGTAGGCTCTTTTCTTGAAGGTCCCTAAGTCGTATCGGTCCGGAAAAATTGCTGATGGTAATCGATTCTACAAGTGGTGGACCGCCAATCATTCAGATGGCGTGGATGGTATCGGAAGTTCTGCCGCGATGTACGTTCGTGAAATTTGGCGGCTGGGATTAATCCGAACACTCCCCGTAGTAAATGCGAAAGAAAATGCAAAGGGATGCAACAATTCTTCGCAGTGCCAATGAATCGAGCCGTCGGAAAGGACTCGGTCGTCGACGATTCGAGCCGCTCTGCGCTGGATGCGTTCAAGTGGAAGGAGCTGGCACTGGGGAGCCCCTGCCCAGAGATAGGAACAGTATTCCACGTGAGGCCGAACCTGTGCCTTGTAAAGTTGCAGGTGGTGTGCCGGCATGAAATACTGTCCCGCTCTGCTGAGCACGCCAAGCTTTTTAGAGGCCAATTTGGCCTTCTCTTCAAATTTCTAAAAATTCTCTTCTGTCGACTCCGAAGATTCCGATACTGGCTGAGGCAAGAAGGGGAGTGCCTTGAAACTGAGGAGATACGACAAAGGTAAAAATATAAAAAAAAATTACATTTTACTATTTGAGTCCAGTACATTTACAATCACAATCTGGGAAAATTAAGCGAAACTAATTAAACTTACAAACTAATTCAACATACATATAAAATTAGATAATAAATAATAATGAAAGACATTAACACACTATGGAGTTCTAGAGTGGTAGCTTCGCACCGACGAGCGGAGTGTAGGACGGTCCCTCAATAAATGAAGAGACGACCTCGTAAGACTTGCAAAAAATCGATGCAGGTGACTAAGAAATGTGCTTTTTAACATGTCTGGACGAGACTTACGTTCAGCAGTGTAATTGACTATGTGATGTATATGATGATAATGATAATGATGACGATGACAATTATAATGAGACCGAGTTCGGCAACTCCAAGCTCGCCTAGGCCTCTGTAGTGAGAGTAATATGAGCAAAATATACATAAGCATTATGTAAATGATAGCTTGTCAGTCCCTCCAGAAGAAGAATTAATAAAATAAGTATTATATTAAGACAGATAAAAAATGCTGAAGCATCTATAATTCACACATTTAACGGCATCGTTCATGTACGGAAACCTATTCTTGTGGACTACCACGCCTATGATTTCGACACGTTTGTTTCAGAAATTTTAGGGAGAGTTAATTAAATTGATTAAATAATTTGTTTCGTCAAATATTAAAACTGTTTTTATGATCAGTGATCTAAGTAACCTAGTAAGCAAAATAATGACTGTAACAGTCAGCGTCTAGGACTTTGCTCTTCCGTAGCTAATAATTAAATGCCCAATTACTAAAAGTTATATACCACATATCGGCGTATCGCTACGATATGACATTCTGAAAAATCCAACGAAACCGTTTACGTAACAAAGAATTGGGATTGTCTGCCAGCATCTGACTTCCTGTCCGATTAAAATGGATATCAGGTAAATTTACAGTGACATGACGCGTATCGCATTGCCAGTCAGAGCTGATATAGGTTGGGATACCAGTGAAAAATCTTATTTATCCCCGGTAGATTAAAATTCATGTGGCCGTCAATTCATGTCTAGATAATATACAAATATAGAAAAGAGATGTCAACAAATATATTGAATAGACTTTTGTTAAACTAAATACGAGTAAATACGACTATAGTAAATTAGTCGTATGGTTTATTTATTTATTTAATGATACATAAAACACAGAAGAGTGCATAGTTACTATACACCACCATCAAACCGCAAAAAGGTTTATAATGGTGCCTGCAGATGTCTATACGCATAAATATATTATTTTCAATAAATGCCACCGTAAAAATGACAAAATGGAAGGATGATAACATGTTAATACCTACACATATTTTACCTTACACACACACATGCTTACAATATTCATCATTGTATTAGCGAAATGACGACACACAGGTTTCGCGCGATTACGTATCCAATTTACATCAGGTAATATAGTAATCAATAACTAAACTGGCATGAGATATTTGAAAAAGTAAATTCGGAATATTTTATTAAACTTTGACAAAAATACTATTATTCCTTAAACCGATTAACGAATTTGCCACATAGAAAATTTTTAAATTGATTTCCTCAACAAACCCAATTATGAAAGTGCTAGGTAATAAATGTCCATCGTAGTTTTCCAATAGCCAAAAGTTTTGTAATAAAGCTTAAAATTGTTTCCATGACTCAGTAATAATGAATGGATTGTTACCAAATCGAAACGTGCATTAAATTACATGTAAGAGTATGCTTGTTACATTTATACGAGTCTCAGTTTTATTATATTATAATGCGTAACGTAAGGCGTGTTATAAAGTGTAGTGGTTGCGTGAGAGAATCCACTACTGCCCCATATTATCCCGTAGGTGTCGTAAGAGGCGACAGAGGAAGTCAAAACAGGAGATAGGTAACCGCGTCTCTGTAGTAACAACTAAAAACAGCAATATCTTCCTGATAATAAATTGAAAGGAAAAAAATGTAATTTTCAACTCGCCCACCAAGCATGGTAAGTACAACAAATATCCCGCGTAATAAACAATCTATGGTTAACGCCTATGTTCAAACGAATCAATGTACATATTAATGAATATGCTAGTAAATTAATGTACTAATGAATGAATGTACTAACGATTGAATGAATGTAATAACGAACGAACAATATACTAATGAATGAATGTACTAATAAATGAATTTACTAATAAATAAATGTACTAATGAATACATTTCCTAACTAATTAATGAACTAATGATTGAATGTACTAATAATTTACTTAAAATAAACAAATAAATGAATGTACTCATTAAAGAATTAATGTATTTACGAAGAAATAAACGCACCAACTCAAACCCCATGGTGTTTTTACTTTGGCCGCATATTGGCAGGGCCTCAGATTCCACCAGCGCCGGCTGCCCTATCGTAGCTTGACGGGGGAGAACTTCTCCTCCCCATTTTATTTCTCAGGTAAGGCGCACCAGGAACACAAGCCGCTTGGAAACAGCGTTGCCCCGACCCAATCGTATCTGGTCTTTGGCTCTGCCACTCACCACACACCACACACACACACCACGAAGTTTCGGCCGCAGAGAGTAGGCAGAGCGACGGCTTGCAATACCGATACTCTTTTTCCCTCGTGGTCCCACCACCACTGTATCAACGGTGCGGCCACGTGAGGATCGCAGAGGATAAGGCGAGTAGCGTATAGTCATACCAACACTCCTATTCTGCCGCGACTCTACCTCGGCTGCAGCGGTACGGTGAGAGGACACCCCTCTCGCCTGCTGAAGCTGCTACTAGCACATATCTGAAGTGGGCTCGCCAAACCCACTCGGAGTGGCCACTTTGGGCCAGCTAAGTGGGTTCCTCTTTATTCACCGCAGTTGACTAAGGCACGACAAGGTGGCCCTAATACCAGCCGCCAGGGGCCACTGGTGAATAATGAAAACCGGAGACACTCGCTACTAGTCAGCGAGGCACAGAAATCGTAGATGTAAACATCTATATATATGGGCTATAGCATTCATTAATATAATCCTAACTGAACTGCGTTCATATTTATTACCTTAACTTATATTAAAAAAACAATTCTAGTTTTAAACTACCCACTCCACAACAGCAACAAAATATTTATGCAATAAATTTTCGTAATACACCGACTCTTAACGTCAGAAAGAAAGTAACAAAAGTACGTAAACATATCCGAAAGAAATGTGAAAGTTTTGGCATAGTTTACAAATTCATGGATAGTTGCCAATAATATCTAAATTGCATGATCGCTTACATAATAACATTTAAAACATGGTGGGTAAGGTAAGTAAGTATTAGATTTTTAACTGGTTGCTGTTTTTTATAGGAGAGGGCAAACGAACATACGGTTCACCTGATGATAAGTGATTACCGCCGCAAATGAAGAACTGTAACACCAGGGGAATTGAAGATGTGTTGCCGGTCTTTTAAAAGGAGTGTGCTCTTTTCTTGAAGGTCCCTGAGTCGTATCGGTCCGAAAAAAATTTTGTTGGTAGTAGATTCCACAAGGAAGTTGTGCGAGGAAGAAAACTTCTTTTAAATCATACATTATAGGACCGTCAGTCATCCAGATGGTATGGATGGGAACGCGAGTTTTGTCGCTATTCACGATGGTGAAATTGTGCGGCTGTAATTAGTCCGAACAATTTCTCAGGGAATTCCCCGTGGTAAATGCGATAAAATACGCAAAGAGATGCAACATCTCTTCGAAGTGCCAGTGAGTCAAGTCGATCGGAAAGAGTTCGGTAGCCGACAACTTGAACAACTCTGCGCTGGATGCGATCAAATGGAAGGAGCTTGCACTGGGGAGCCCCAGCCCAGAGATGGGAACAGTATTTCATGTGAGGCCGAACCTGCGCCTTGTAAAGTTGCAGGCGGTAATGGGGTACTTGAGGACGATGAAGAAAGTTTTTGAAGTTGTATTTTCCGAAGGTTAGTGGTTGCGTGTTCATATCACGTCGGGGTCACCACTGTGGCCGGTGGAAGGAAAAGGGAATATCTCCCGCCGGGGCAAGGTATTCTGCCCGGGGAGCGACCAACGCTCCGAGTGGTAGTTCGGAGCGTTGGTCGCAAACCTCATTCGCAGTTGGACTAACCTAGTCACACTATTTGTCCCAGGTAAACATAGTCGTCAACAACTTCGAGCGTAGTGCTCCAACATTTAGTGGCGTAGGTGTGATATGGACGTTTGTCTTTAGACATATCCATTGGAAGACACTTTTGAAGTTGAAAATTGAGCATAGTGTTTGTCCTCCGGCAATTCTGCCGTAAGATTTACGGTAGAGCGTGGTAGAGCCACGCTGCAGCTATATTATGCTTGCAGCACGAATGGGTCGACTTGATCGGGGTAGGATCATGCTCTAACAGAATACCAGCGTAAAATAGTTATATACTCAATTTTGCTGTGTTTCGTATGGCGATTGTAGACAATCGGAGATCCATTTTACTGAAAATGAGGCATTCTCTATATTTCTATATTCAAACAAATTAACCCTTTTCCGTTAGTGTAACACGATCCTAAGGCCTTCGGTGTTAGTTTGATGAAAGTGTGGAGAACATAATCGATCCTATTTTCATTGTTGTAGTTCTATGGATATAACGCAGTATTTTGAAGTAAAATACACTCCAAAAAAACGTTTAATTGTTCTACAATTATTGTACATAAAATTCTACTTAAACAATTTCAGTGAATAAAATTAAGGAATACAAATAAGGTAATTTTATTATATTACTAGTATTTAAATTGTCTACGAATAATTATTCCGATTTTATATTTTTGTTTATTTGTTATTGAAAAAAAAAAACGCTAAACTAGGATTTTCTCTTGTTTTGTAGAGGTAGTTTACATACACAAATTACATAAATACAAACATTCAGCCTAGGAATAATTATTAGAAAGCTATAGAAATACATTTTCTTTGCGGAATTTGAACGCGCGACCCTCCAACCAAGCTACTAATATGTCCGTATGACCATGGATGTATAATTTATGTATATAAAACACAACTATGATGATCATTTATATCCCAGTGTGAGTGCTTAACTGAAAATCAATTTTGTAGTTTTTGAATGTATGTAATGAACTTTAGTTAAATTTTAATAAAATATAAAGTTAAATAATAGCAAACGCGCTTGCTAATCTATGAGGGAGACATATGTTCAGCAGTGGGCTTTTATAGACTGTAATGGATGGATGAATGCAATTATAACCGATATTTAGTTCTGTCTGTTATAAAAAAACTAACTAAACCGGTGATTGGCAGACGCTGGTTTAGTTAATTTACGCTTGGCGTAAAAGGGATGGTTATATTGCCATCTATCATAAGCCACGCGCTCCTTTTACTAGCCTAAAGCGCCGAAATGGGGTGAAGGATTCCCTTACACTACGATCCCACGGTTGAACAGATTATATAATAATGTATTTTATTTTCATTCTTATTTATTGTTGGTAGTAGGGACACGATGCAGCTATATTAGTTGTAGCGCGCATGATTTGGCTAGTTCGGAGTAGGACCATGCTCTCACAGAATACCAGCGTAAAATAGCAATTTAAGGCTGCTGTGTTTCGTATGGAAAGTGTAGGGAACCGGAGATCCATTTTACGGGAAACAAGACATTCCATTTTAATCCTCAGGGGTGACAACACATCTGCATTTTGATTTTTAATCGAGGATAAATGTAGATGTCTATCCACAACATCCGCTTACCATCAGGTGGACTGTGTGCTCGTTTGTCACCATTATTTTATAAAAAAAATTTTGCAACTACTTTTACAAAAGCAAAGACTTACTATACTCGACTTAATCTAGGTGTTAGCTTACCGAAAAAGGATATAATTTAATATTTTACTTTGTATCTACTATATATGGAGGGTTGTAGTGAATAAACTGACTATTCAAATAAACATTCACACCTACATAAATTGTTAGCTTGCATATAGCAAAGTTAAACGGAAATTCTACTTATGTTCTCTTGAAGATTAAATTCGAAAGCCATTTGCACGCTTTGCAATAGTGCTTTACAGTTACAGTGCTCTTACAAGCGTGGTGAGTAATCTGTTACCAGAATTTATACATATAATAAATCTGTAGAAAAGTCGTGTCAATAATTCTAATATTTTCTGGGAAAAACAAATCCAGGGCACTAAATAAAAGGCACTGAAGTCAAATTAGTGGTTTGAAGAATTTTTGTCGGTCTGTCTGTCTGTCTGTCTGTTTATTACCGATTCACGCAAAACGACTGGACAGATTTCCGTGAAATTTTGTGTGTAGGTAGTTACGGACCTAGGGCAATTTATAGGCTACTTTTTATCAGACTGCGGAACTTCAAGAAGGAGGTGTAAGTATTTTTCTGTGTCACGATGTAATGTAATTTCTATTTTATATTATTGATGATTTTTTATAGGATAAGGGTGACAAGTGAGCACTCGATTCTCAACTACAAATCAAACTCGATTACAAATCAAAATGCAGATGCGTTGTCACCCGTGAGGACTAAGATGGAATGCCTCTTTTCCAGTAAAAAGGGTCTCCGGTTCTTTACATTCACCATACGAAACACAGCAGCATTAAGCTGCTATTTTACGCTGGTACTCTGTGAGAGCGTGGTCCTTCCCCGGTCGAGCCGAACCATTCGTGCTACAACTATACCAGAAATATAGCTGCAGCATGGCTCTACCACGTGACATTATTGATGTGCTTTTTAAAGTAAATAACATATTTATAAATAGAGCCTACAATTAGTGAAATTCAAAAAGTAGTAACAGTCTACTTCCAGGTACTAATAAATAAAATTATAATAAATAACTTACATTTATATTTATTAAATAATTTAATTCATAATTATTTGAAAATTCTAACGTTAATTTTTCAGTTATTTTGTTATTTTATTAAGGTAGGAATTAATAAAGTTTGTACTAACAAATTACTAATTTAATAGTAGATAATATAAAATATAAACGAGTGTTTTGTAACAATCCGGAAAACTTTAGCAGAGAAAACACTTAAGTGCAAAATCCTCTCAAACAGTGAGTTTAACAAAAGATGTATTACAAATTCTATAAAATCTCTAGTATTGTTAAGTACTAATGAAGTTGAGTTATAGCAACTCATTATAGCGTGAAAAGATGTTGTTTCTGTGGGCTGGGATTGTATACCGAAGTAGGTCCTTAAATACTTCAACATACTCGTCCCTCCTTTGACAAATATATTTAACAACTGTTTATACCAAGATGTATATATATCACGCATTTCTAAAAACATCTACGGTATATCCAATTTACAAAGCAGGTAAACGGGACTGTGTGAACAACTACAGCCCTATATCGATACTTCCATCCATCGCTAAGCTTATGGAACGCAAAATCAATAAAAGACTAGTCAAATACATAGAAGGAAATAACTTTATTTCTAAAAGCCAGTTCGGTTTAAGACCAGATAAATCAACAAGTGATGCAGTCCATGAGGTTACTGACTAGATTGTGAGTAATCTGGACAAAGGCAAGAAAACTATAGGTATATTTTTGATCTTGCAAATGCTTTTGACATAGTGTCTATTTCTTTTGTTGTTACATAAACTTGAATTTCTTGGAATACGTTATGTTTAATTAAATTTATTCGAGGAATATCTTTCTAATAGATGTCAATGTATCAAAATTAATGATTATGTTAGTGGAGATCTACCAGTTATACATGGTGTGCCACAAGGCAATATATTAGGTCCAAGCCTGTTTTGTTATCTGTATAAATGACCTCTGTCGGCTTAATAACCCAAATTATAAAATAATTTGCTATTCAGATGACACTGTCTTATTATTCTCTGAAGATTCGTGGGAGAAAGTTTACAAAATAGCACAATTCGGTTTAAATTTAGTTACTCATCGGGTGCAACAATATATATTTCTATATTGTTGCAAATGAATATGGTTTGGTTTGTTTGTTGAATGGTTTTAAACTGCTATTTTACGCTGGTATTTTGTGAGAGCGTGGTCCTTCCCCGGTCAAGTCGACCCATACGTGCTATAACTATACTTCTAATAAAGCTGCAGCATGGCTCTACCACGTATACTTTACCACGTATGCTTTATCCTTAATATTCGTTGTTTATTAATATATTTACTACCAACCTTAACTCCTTCCCTTAACAATAGTCTTTTTTCTGGTCCAAATTTCTTATTTCTAAGTGACTTCCATAAATGAGGTAATAGTCCGTTAGGTTTGTAAAAATATTTTTATAAAAATTTGAAAATTTGTCAAATTGAAGAAAAAAATTTCTTTATTTTTGTCCATATTTTTGTTATTGTTTCATTTCTATATTATTTTTATTATTTCACCATGTTATACATGGTGTTTTGAGACGGATCGTGTTGACAAATTTATAAAATAGTAAACATTATGAAGGTACTCTTACAAATAAAATAGCAGTCATGTGACTTTTAATATTTTTATAGTATACCCTTGAATAATACTAGGTAGCGGTATTACAATCCAGTTCTTACGGCAAAATCATTATTATTCATCTTTACAACCGTTCACATGTCCACTGCTGAACACAAGCCTCCCCCAAGGAATGCCACAAATCACAGTTCTAAGCCACTTGCATCCATCGACTTCCTAGAAGTTTTACCAGATCGGCACTCAATGCAGTGGGTGGAAGTCCTACAATTCGTTTACCGGTAAAGGCTGCTACTCGAAAACCTTTCTTCCTCGTCGGTAGTTGGTTCTTCGAGCTATATTCCGAACTATAGGCCGGCCTATTGTTACTTCAGCTTACTGATACGTTGGGTTTGTCGGTTACTCTGGTTCTATTGCGTATATCCTCATTTTTAAGTCTATCACGCAGAGAAACCTCTAGCATAGCCCTCTACACATCTCGCTAAGTCTTCTTTGAGCTACCTCATACGGCCAGCAGTGAAGAACCACGTCTCAAATCCATGCAGCGGCATAAGTTGCCAATGGCAACATGCACTAGTTGTACTATCTTGTTTTGAAATTTTAAGATAGTCCTGACGAGAAAATGTGACTTAATCTACCAAACGCTGCCCAACCGAGCCTAATCTGTCGATTAACCTCATTCGCAGTTGGACTAACCTATTAGCACTATTTATCCCAGGTAAACATAGTCGTCAACAAACTTCGAGCATAGTGCTCCCAACAATTAGTAGCGTAGGTGTGATATGGACGTTTATCTTTAGACATATCCATTGGAAGACACTTTTGAAGTTGAAAATTGAGCATAGTGTTTGTCCTCCGGCAATTCTGCCGTAAGATTTACGGTGGAGCGTGGTAGAGCCACGCTGCAGCTATATTATGCTTGCAGAACGAATGGGTCGACTTGATCGGGGTAGGACCATGCTCTAACAGAATACCAGCGCAAAATAGTTATATACTCAATTTTGCTGTGTTTCGTATGGCGGTTGTAGAGAATCGGAGATACATTTTACTGAAAATGAGGCATTCTATCTCAGTCTTCAGTGGTATGTGTTTCTTATTCTAAATATCAACTTATTAATGTTTCAGAATCAGTTTAAGAGTAAAGAAATTTTCAGACGACTTATAAAAATAATATTATTCAAGACAAAATTGAATCATTTACCGCCGCAGCTGCTTTTCAACACGATGGAGTAATAATAACAAACCCTGCTTTTGCTACGGTTTGAATAATTCGTGCCAAGTGAAATTATATGAAAATTAAATTTTAGGATCTTAGAAGGCACCTTAAGTGTATAATATCTGTATTTATTACTTTTTGAGGACGAGCAAATTAATAGCTTATAATTTATAGTTTTTAAATCAAGTAATAACTTTTACTAGGGATAAAAAACGGCACTTGAAACTCATATCTTTCGCAAAGAATTACAAATCAAAACAATATTTTTATGCCTTCCTACCGAATTTCAAAACACTTGTATGGTCCAAAAACCATACATTATTTTATGCTGACGCGGCTCAAATCGCCGAGCCACGAATCATTTATAAGGTACCGTTTTTCATATCAAACATAGTGTGTGAAATGAACTGTTCAAGTAACAACACGTGTACTTACTTTATACGCCTTTCAAACTGACGTCTATCGTCTCAAAGTAACTTTAAAGTACATAACTACATATTAACTAAATTACCTATCAAAGAAGCTGTACGAGTCGCAAACTGTGGCCCGTACATTATTTTTGATCCTTCGAGTGTTTATTATTTTTGGTCCTTCGAGTGTAAATTTTTGGTACTACTTTTAGGCCTTTTAGTTAGTCTCACACAAGCGGGCTCACCAATTGTATTAAGAAGGCGCAAATATGCCGGTGTGAACAGCAATCATGCTCAAAGTGCTCACTAAGAAGAACTTAATTTTTTGTGGAAGACGTCAACATGAGCGGTCTGATTAAGTTGATTACTTCGTAATTTATGACCTACGGTTATATAACTTAACTTGCCATTGTGACACATGGTATCCAAATCTGATAGTTTCTTGGGAGAGTTGGGCTACAAACTGTTAGAAAAACTTTTAGAAAAGCAACAACATTCTTTAAGAACATAAAGCGACTAGCGACCAACTATCGTGAGGATAACGAGTCGAGGAAGATTGGACTGGATCTGTCGACGCGTCTCGAAGCTCTGGAAGCTCATTGGGTTGAGTTTCAAAGCAACCACAAGGTTCTTGTTAGAACAGAAGGGGGTGACGATAACTACTTCAAAAAAAAACAATTATGATTATTATAAACATTTATAAGTACGACATGCAAACATTACGGCTTAAACTATCTACGTCTGCAGAACAGCCGAATCCCATGACAAATAAGCTCGAGGATCCTCAACAACTAAGCTCAGAATATCAAAATCTATTGCGGCAACAAATGTATAAATGTAACGCGTTTGAGCGAGTAATAAGCGACATAAATCTAGACAACATGACTGAAAAGTAGGGACTTGAAGATAACCTGAACGCACTGATAAGTAAGTGAGAAGCTATCGACAACATTCCCTCGGAGGTAGACCTCGAACTAAAAGGCGCTCAATGGAGTCAATACAAAGAAGAGTATAATCGGTGGGAGAAGAAATAAGACACTGTAAAGAGGTCGCTCAAGGTCGTTTCAAGTTTACTTCGCGACGATTAGTGGTCTACCAAATCTGAGTACTAACGGGGGTCGTCTATGATACGATCACATACTTCCCGGAGCGTTCGTGTTTTACTTCAGTTACATTCTATTATACGCGGTTTTTATTAGATTTTGTTTGCCTTATATAACTGTTGACGGCTATATAACCAACCAACATTATCATTACATTTGCCGACGATAAAGTCATTATAGCAGAAACGCTGGAAAAACTTAGTACTATTCTCAATGACCTCAACAGTTTCCGTACCGATAAGTCTTTAAATGAACATGTACAAGACAAAATACATTTGTAACGTCCAAGTCACACCTATGCTGATAGTTCGACTAAATAAGTCCAAGTCCGACTGAGAGATCAGTCGAAGGATTTAAGTTGACTGGTAATCGTTGCGGAGATTATGACACATCTTCTCGTCACGTATTCTTCAAAACTTTATAATGTTTGTGTGGTAGATTTTACGTGATAAATATTTTACGCGATGTTACAGCTGTATTATGATTGTATTATGGTTGTATTATGGACCGCGGAAGGAGCATAAATCATAGGGAAAAATAGCAGCATAACTGTGTTGCGTGTGGTGAGTGTAGAGATCCGGAGATCGTTTTTACTTTTACAAAGCATTCCATCTAAGTCCTCAGGGGTAACAACGCATCTGCACATTGATTCTTTATCGAGGATATATTATGTAGATGTCTGTAGGCCGCAGCAGCCACTTACTTACCTTCAGATGGACTGTGTGCTCTATTATCACACTTATTCTAAAAAGAACATAAATAGAAGAGAATACAACAAGTGCGTCTCACATTGGCATGACATAAGGTTGTGAGATGTGGTCTTCCACTGCTACCCGAGGAAGATTAAGTTATTTGGCTTATTCCAGTGTAGTATTTCAACATCGGCTTTATCTCCGCTTAAATTAAATTAGTAGTCAAATATTGTTTTATAACATGAATTAAATTAAAAAATTGTTTCCTACGAATGAGTAGTGGCAGAAACCGGGAATTTTTTCGGTACTTTACGTCATAGACCGTATTGGAGTTTTTAAAATGTGGCATCCACATGAAAATAATACAACATTTCTATTTAAATTCTATTTTAAAAATAGCGGAGAAAATCCCAAGTATTATATTTATTTTAGACAACGAGCCTAGACGAAATCCATTTGCATAGCATCAGCTTCCATTAATATATTAGAATATAATCCGACATACAGCTTCAGGCTGCATAAAGGATTACAATATGTGTATGTATATGTGTTTGTATCACTCCAGTTACAAGTATTTAATAACACTATCTAAATACATGATGATACCGTGAAGCATTTTAGTATAAATATTATTTCGAGAAATTTTGGCTAACGACTTAAAAGTATAATTTTGGCTATATATGGTCCGACCGAAGCTTCGGTTACGGCGAATTTCGGCCAAAAAAGCATATTTTGCGCTCATCCACAATCATTGGTAGGTTTTTTCCTAATACAAGTGGCAAACGAAAGTATAATCCGTCTGACGATAAGCAGTTACTGTAGTCTATGGCCTGACTTTTTATTCCCTTCAGATCGGAGTTCGCAATAGTGCACACGCTGCTGTTTGGCGACAGAAATAGGTAAGCGCTATCTACCCAGACAAACTCCTAGGCAATAATGAAGCCCTTGTAGGTAAGTAAGTATGTATATTCTTAACTGAGGTTTGGATTAAACAGTGTAATTTAAAAAAAACTTTAATGATGTTACGTCAGTTAAGAGTATTAGAGCTCTGGCGAGCAACACAATTCATACAAGTTTGTACATCAACGTATCAATTTTTATACGTTTTATTATAATCTTGATTATAATTTCGTTTGTTTCGTATTTATAATAATAATAATAATAATTTATTTAATACAGACAACACAGATCCATTACAAAATTAAAATTAATTTTTTTTAAACTATACCTTAAATTTTAATTATAATTATTGGTTAACCCCACTAGATGGAGTGACGACCTGGTAAGATATTCAGGAAGTCGATGGATGCAGGTGGCTCAGGACCGTGCTTTGTGGCATTCTTTGGGGGAGGCCTATGTTCAGCAGTGGACTTGTGAAGGGCTGTAATGATGATGATGATGAATCAATGATATTATTACATTTTATTAATTACATTTTAATAAATTTGACCATCTACTAAAAATTTCACTACATGCATACATATTACAAATAATTTTGATGAGATTATTAGAATAGAATACAGTAAATATTGTATTACAATATTAGAAATAAATTAATGAAGTAATTAATCACTATGGTCGTCATTGTGACAATAAACACATTGATATAAATGTTCGTGGTCGAGTTGTAGTGCAAATCATTACCTATTCATATTCATAGCATATTTCGTTCCTTGAGTCATGTGAGAGTCAACTATGTAAAATGTCAAACAGATCTTACAGCATGATTTCTTATATTTACGCGAACACTACACATTGAATAAAACCAAAATTAATAATTAAAAAGCTGATGGTACTCCGGATTAACTTTGACATCGGGACGTCAATCACCTCAGTCACCCGTGACCACGGTTGCTGGAAAGCAACCGAAACGTCGATAATATAAAATAACTTAATTAAACGCGATAAAATCCGTAAAAAATAGTTTTATTCAAGATCTTACAGCTTTCGGTAGATGTCAAGATAGCAGCCAGTGTACCCCAGATAAATTAAGTATAAAGTATCTCTAGTATTATATATAATAAATGTAAGGTTTAACACTCTCACTGTCCGGTTTTCAGTAAAGTAAGCAAATAGCTAGACCTATATGTAGTACACGGGACAACGAAAGGGTTGAATTTAGTTTTATCCAGTATATATAAGTATATTATGTTGTATTGCACCAGTAAAAAATAATTAGGTCTCTCATACATATTATGTGCAGTGTTACATACTATATAAAAATATGAATTTTAATTAACTTTAAAATCAATTCAAAATTAAGTCTAAACAAGAGAAACAATGTGTTTGTTCCCATGCGATTTTTGGTAGTAATATTTATTCTGTTATTCACAGTTGCTACCCGTATTTCCGGCATCGATTAAATATTTCATGTTTAGCTTATTTCATAAATACAAAAAGGAAATGTTATACCGTCGAAATTTTAAATAAAAATTAATAATTAGAAGAGCACAATAGTTCAGGACTACGACATTCCTTGTCCGCGTAGAATTAGTACCTTTGTTATTTATTTGTACTTATAATCGCGAAGTTCTAGAAAGACACTAATCTGGATAAAACATTCAGTAAGTCACTCAATCCGACCAACTAATAAACAAAAAAGTAGACAGGCGCACAAACGAACTAATGAACCAACCCACGAACGAACCAAGAAACGAATTAGACAAACTATACGCTTGTGTTTCATATCGAAAAGAAACAACAAAATTAATGCAATAACGTAATTCACAATTTGCTCCCGGCAAGTTCCATCACCAATTATTATTACTATGGTGTGAGACATCATTATTTAATATTTAAAAATATTTGATATGAAAAACTACAACCAATGCCTATGTAATATTAAGTACCTAGTTATGTACACTATCAAAATGAATTAAATAGGATGTATAAATTATGTGTAATCCTGCTTAGAGATGAAAAATAAAACTGAACTCAACCGACAAAAGTCTATTGACCTTTAAGTAATAGGTGAGATCGGGCCCAAAATCAGTTGGGTTTACTATCAAGAAGTTCTCAGTAGGAGCCGGGATTCAAGACGTTTACGGTGTTTCATCCTTGTTGCTCAGAAAGCATGTAAAATCGTTAGTTCTGCGTCCGATCTTTCTATATTTTCCGTCGGATTACCATCCCATCAGGCTATGAGATTGTGAGGGAATAGAAAATGCATCAGTGCTTTCGCCCAAACTCCTGATCCATAATCCTGTCCTCCGTACGTTTAATGGAACACTTTCAACTCCTTACTCAAAGGTTCGTACAAAATATCTCAATGACCTGCATAAATGGTTAGCCTCCGTTAAGGGCGCCATAATCGAAACTCGGCCTAAAGGACGCTATTGATGAGTATTTTGGAAATAGTAAAAAAATTAAAAAATTAAAGTATTCATCGCTCAAAATACTTAACACAAATCCTCAAATACTAAAATACTTAAAATATAAATACAACGCATTTAAAAATCTAGCGAAACCATCTCATTAGACTATGAGAGTGAAGGAATAGAAAGTAAAAAAAAAAAGTATTCAGCCTTAAAAACACTTACCATTTTAATGGACATTTTAAACACTTATATACACTAAAGATATAAATGTAACGCATTACAATGTTGGAAAATTATATTTAAAACGTTTTTAAATTACCTATTACAGGTAACAAAACCTTCTTTTAATTCAGCGCTAACGCCATCTGGTTGCAAATTGCAATTCCATTAACCTAAATACACATATATAGACAACTTTGTTGTTTTGTGTAAAAATCTTCCACCTTTTAAGGGTTTAATTGGGGCAGATTTTTATGGTTCTAAAATGGGTATTATTCAAAATTTCGTTTTACGAATTTCCCCACCACCTTGCAATAAATAAGTATTTTTTCTCAAGAGAACTATGTACCTACATTCGTTTTATCATCTCAAGGTAAGATTTTAGAATAATAAAAAATCCTATTTTATTATTTAATTCAAAATTATTCGTACTAATTTTCAAGTTACAAAATTCATTTAATACGTTTTGTCCCTATAAGTATGAAATCGTAATTAGTAAAAACTGGAACACCATATTTCACCTTTTAAGGGTTTAAATTTTCCAAAATCTTTTCTTAGTGGATGCCTACGTAATAATTTTTATACTGGGTAGAGTCATTGTAGCACAAATGGGTCGTCTCTACCGGGGAAGGACCACGCACTCACTGAATTTTGATTCTTTATTGAGGATAGATGTAGATATGTCTATGGGTCACAGCAACCACTTACAATCAGGTGGACTGTGTGCTCGTTGGTCACCCTATAAATACTTCTGTTATAAAATAAGATTTTGTCTAATTATAAGAATTTCCTTAGCAATTAATAATATTGTGTATTGTGTGAAATATCTAACTAAATCTAAGTATTAAAATTTAAGTACAGAAAACAAAATCGTCAGTTTAGAAAAACTCTCTCAGCATCAGCAATATTGAAGGCAAATATTACTCTTTTTTTGTATTTTTAACAGTTTTATGTGTAGTTATTAAACAAACTATACCTCAAAGCATTTACTGTAAATACACTTTAAGAAAGTTAACATTGGTGTATTATGAGCCATTTCGCCTACTAATTATGAATATTAGTATGACTAATATAAATATGATTAGCAAATACAAATAGCTTATTTGCATCAATATTATCTTTACGGGTTTACTAAATTGTGTAAATATTGTTTTAAAAATACCATCTATTTATAGCTGTGTTTTATATAATAGCTTGCGTATATTAAATCTATACGCCGTCTTGTTAGAAATAGTAATTAGTTGATTATTATACTAAAAAAAAATTCATAGATAATTAGAAAATAATGGGTTGGAATAATTTGAAGCCTTTTTGTAGCTGCAAAAGCGAAGATTATGCCTACTGCGTAGCTCCTATGATAGATAGCGTGATAATATATACTTATTCCAATGGTTCGACCCCTGCACAATACTATAGTGAAAGTCTTATCTAATTCCATTCACAGGTGTTTGCGTGATGCGTGTTTAGACAGACAGACAACGTTTCCAAAATAAATGTTTTGGCATGTGTATCGATAACATAGTATACCCCAATTCAAATTTCATAAAAATATTCCATGTACAGAAATCATCTTGTTAGTGTTTTATTATAATATAGTATAACAATAATAATAAATAGATAGATAGACAGAAGATAGATTATCAAAATCACACACATACAAAACGTACTTAAAAATGCAATACTATGCTTTACAGGCATATTTTACAGATACAGACGTCGCTGTAAATAATATGGAAATTGTCACCACCTAATAACCAAATTCATTACTGATTAAAAAATAACGTTTAGTTTGCCAGTTGTTATATTATTTAATAATACATAGTACATAATATTATAAAACTGTTTGGTTTAAAAGTGCACGCCTCATGAGCGTTTAATTAAAAGTTAATGAAAAAATAAGCTACCAAAATAAATCGATTATACAAAGTATAAAATCGATATAGGCTGTATGATAGATTTGTCCTTTGTTTATAAAGGGCTAAAAAAGAATAGAATAGAATAGAATAGAATATTTTTATTCAATATAGATTATTACATAAAACTTGTTGAAAGTATTTTTTATATACCACTGGTTCGGAAAATACCTCTGTCCTGGGAAGAACCAACAAGAAACCCAGCGGGACATTGGTACAAACATAATTATTGTAAAGTGAAATATGTTTTTTTAAACATATTTCACTTTACAATAATTATGTTTGTACCAATATTAAATGAATTTTAATAGAACAATCATGGTGGCTATCACCTCATGTCCAGGTTTTTTTTTTCATTTATGTGTTCTTTGATAATATAATAACCCGTTTTGTACAACTTTTCTTTAATAAAACATTTAAATTTGTTTATTTACAAATTTTGTGCAATTTCTGGGATTTTGTTGTAAAAGCGTATACATTACCCCATACATGAATTACTAATTCTGTGGAGTCTAGTAACTGGTATTACAAGCTTATGTTTTATCCTTGTGTTTAAAGTATGAACATCTTTATTGTTATCAAAGCTATTTATGTTTTCGTTAAACTTTCTTAAATATACTGCGATGCCAACATTAATGTGTTTATTTCTTTGAAATTTTCTCTATGGGACTCATTACACTTTAATTTAGAAATTGCCTGTACGGATCTCTTTTGCAAAACAAATATGGCTCCGATGTCAGGTCGCATTACCCTATAGAAAAAAACCCGGTCTCGATATGTCAATTTCTTCGGGAGTTATCGTGACCACATAATCAACATCCTGACGTCCACGTAAAATTTTCTTCAAACCATTTTTTATCAAAGAAGTAATATAAAATGATTTTTAAGAAAATGTAAGATGGATTAATTAGAGTGTTTTCTTGATATACGGCTATTCATATTATCGTATAAGTGCAATATGCTTGTGATAGAGGCATTTTAAAACAAGTTCAATATTCTACATTCTTCATAATAAAACAAATTCCGATAGTGTATGTTTTAACAACAATTTTTTAATAATTTACTTTGTTTTATATTCTAAAACACATTGTCAATTTTGTCATTATTACAATTTATACAAGTAATTCATTAATTTAATTTTTATGTAATAAAGACCTCCCCCGCGTGTTAGGGTTTTTAAGTTTTTGCGCGGAACCCTAATTCTGTTTCTAAAATAAAAGTAGCATAAGTTACTTCTTATAAAATCAGCTATCTACCAGTGAAAGTCCCGTCAAAATCGGTTCAGCCGTTTTGGAGATTAGCTGGAACAAACAGACAGATAGACAAAAATTTTAAAAATTACCGTATTTACATATTATACATTTAGTAAAAAACTATAATTTTGACGTTACAAACAGATGCTTCAATTTTATTTATTTGTATAGATTTACATAAAATTACAATATAATTTATCCAAAAATATGATTTAATAACACTTACAATTTTGTTTCTAGAAAATCGGAAGCTATGTGTCATGTTTACAGCTTCCTTGAGAAAATTTTCAACTCTATTTTAAAATTTACTGACTTGCTGTATTTTATTTGAGTGTTTCATTTTTCTTAAAAATAAATGCAAAGTATTATTGAACAAATTGCATATTTTTGTAGTAACTGAAGTAGGTAAGTCAGTGTGTTGTAACAGTAGTAAATTAAATGGTAGCCAAGTTTTAATTAAGGTCCTGGGAAATGGTTTATACAAAACTATTTTTGAAAAGGTTTAAAAATTTGGGCTCATATTGTTCAAACTACTCTCAAGACCCATAGTGTCATCTCAACGGTGTAATTTTTTCGGTCATCAATTCAAGTAGCTGACGCGAATGACATGGCATGACAGGACATGATATGACAGGGATGGCACTTGACAGGAATATGCGTACGCATGACATCAATTAATGACCTCTCGATCTACTTACCACATTATTGGTTACGCAGGTCGCCAATATATTTATATTGTTACAATTCATCCGTGCGCTGTACTAACAAGTTTTGTTTCAAAGGCTAATTTTGAAAAAAAAAATACTGAAACAATTGATATTAAAGCTTAAGTTTATTTATTTATTAACTAGCTGATACCCAGCGTGTTACTGCCACAGAAAAAATAACTATCGAATATCTTTTCAATTTGAAATAGTTATATTGTTTAACGAGCTTTTGCCCGCGACATCGTTCAAGTAGAAGAAAATGGTTCTAATAGGATTTTTAATTGTTTTTGTTTACGTTATTAATTTTATTATAACATATAAATTATTATGTTAAAGTGTTATGAATACTTATACAATATAACAATCTTTATTATAGTGTAGATATTTAAAGGTTAAATAAACATGAAAATAAAATATAATTTTGTTCTATTTTATGAACACAAAGCTCGGCCTTTGATCTGGTAGAAGTAACACGGGGGTATTATCTTTTTACAACGAATTTGAATATCTACTGTAGTATTTCTTTGTAAACAATATTTTTTGTATTTCCTTCGGGTACTATAATCACTAGGCTACTCTGTGCCTTTACTCTGGATCATGCCACATACAACTGACCGTGGTAGAAGCAGCTTTCTCTCAAATCTACTCCCGCTACCTTAAGAATTCGACCTTGATCTTTGTTCATGTTTATAGCGAAGCACATACTAGCTTTATTCACGTCTAGACACCGCAAGGTTTTAAGAACTGCCTTATTTGTTAAACGAACCTCCGACATAGAGGTCCCGCAGTGAGATAATTTAGACGGAACGTTGTTGCCACTGTCCAGACGTGAATTGGAGGCTAATAGAGACGCGAACAGGTCCGCTTTCTCTAAAGCCGTATGCGCCAGTGTGCCATCCGGTTTCACCAGCGGAGACAGTGTGGGCCTACAGAAGTTTGTCTCGACCGCTTTGGCGAGAGACCAAAAGGCTCTAGTGCCGAATGATTTGGCAGAAAGTTTTGCGCCAATATGTTTAATGCAATCGAGACTAGCTTTCCTAATAATTTTCTGTAGGACTTGGCGGTCTGATTGATAGTTCTATTCTTGAAGCTAATATCCGGAGCTTTGTGGTTTCGAGCGTCAACCCAGGATAGGTACGTTAAATGCTTGCGCTCTTTTGCTTGGACGTATTCAGCGTTAAACCATGGGCGAGCTTTGCTACCGGTGGGAGCGTCAGAGAAGAGGACAATATACTCCATAGCTTGCAACCGCGCTTCTCGATGGATCTGCAGAACAGAAAGAGACCTCCCATCAAGAATAAGATGCAAAAAAGTGTCGCATCTCTTCCCAATCAGCTGACTTATACTGTCATATTCGGCGAACACCTTGGGACTCGTAATCAAGTGGAGAATATGACGATACAGACTTCACCAGACAGTGGTTAGATGTACCCAAAGGAGAGGTACTTCATATCTGTCCGGTTCGGTAATCAGCAGAAGGTCCAAGCAATTTGCTGCATGACTGTTTACATTGGGTACCCTAGTCACCACTTTTACCACCTGAGAAAGACCTAGCGTCAAAGCAAAATTCCACACTTCTCTTCTAGCATGATCGGTCTTCTGGTATGGGAACAACTAGTCTTGGTGACAAGCTTTAAAGTCCCCCAGAAAGACCAGCTGTGCAGTAGGATACTGATTTAGGGCCAGGTTAGCAGCCTCACTAAGGTGATCAAATAATAGTGTTGTCTCCTGGTCACCGCTGTGCGATCGATAGACACAGGCATAAAGGATTTTATTAATACCTGTATCTACCATCACCCAGATTGTCGTAAAAGTGGGGTAGTCGAAGTGACAGAGACGCTGGAAGCACATGTCATAGTGGACGTACACCCATACTGCGGCACGTGGATGGAATTTGTGCTCCTGTGATAATCCAGGATAGTCAAGGTACGCCGCATTCAATGAATCGACAAAATCGACATCGAATTTGCATCTCCGTCAAGAAAAGTAGGTGCGGCTTCTCAGTCTCAAGATGGTGATGGACTGCGCTGAGATTAGAGTGCAATTCTCGAATATTATTATTTATTCCCCATCGGTCGTCGGTTCTTAGAGTTTATGGTCGGTCGGTCTATGGTCGGTATGGAGTATATGGTCGGTCCATTGCCACTTCAGCTTACTAATTCGTTGGGCAATGTCTGTTACTCTGGTTTAACTGCGGATATCCTCATTTCTAAGTTTATCACGCAGAGAAACTTCGAGTATAGCCCTCTCCATAGCTCGCTGATCGGTCCTTGGTCCATCCGCTAGATGTTCATCTATAATGCCAGAAAGCCTGTCGTTTGTAGTCTTCGGTTAGGCTTTCCCTGTATTTTACCTAAAGTCTTAGTGCGTCTGTAATCCGATAGAATGCCAGTATTATAGATTTTTTTTTAATTTATTTAAATGGCAACTCGCATAAGGCTGCTTCCTCTTGGGTAGAATCCCAATGTTTGTCATCCTCTAGCAAGTCAAGTTTCATTCAAGCTAATTGAAAAGTTGGTTAAAGAACATCATTAACAGTTTTCAAGTCATCGAATGATGATGGACCCCTAAACTCGTGCAGAAGTAAGCGAAGATGGTAACACTCTCTGTTATTCGGGTGAACCGTGTACACTCTACCTAAAGCGTGTTCTTTCATTATGACTGGCCAGCCATCTACGGGTTTTCCTCTTTTCCTTCTCGTAAATATATTTTTGCCATACAGAATATGAAGGCACTTCCGCATGTAGAAGGGTTTCAGCAAAATCATCTGTTTGACATAAATCAAAAATGCTTTGGCTAGGCTGTCGGAATTAAAATAGACTCGTTGGCTGTTTTCAAGGTGGACTGATAAATGTATAACTGCGGAAAAACTTTAATGTATGGAAAACCCTAGAATTCTCCAAACTGCCTCCGAACTACTTAAATAACGCTCACTCTCATATAATTTGACTTCGCCTTTTTTGTTTCTAGCACTAAAGCCACCTGACCACCGCCCTTATTAATGTACTTACAAATATACTTTATCTTCTGTACTGTGAGTAACCATCGTCATCTGTCGGTATATCTTTAATAAATTGTCTGGGATATTTTTTGCTACCTTTATTATCTTTTATGCAGGGAGAATTATTATTAAGGTTCCCACATGTACCGTGTATCATATTGTTTTTAATTATGTCGTATAAAATTGGATCTCCATTTGAATTTGGTATCTCAGCACATATAAGTTCATCCACCATGTCAGGTGAAATGCGGTTAACCATCCACAACAATTTGTGTATCATAATCTGCCAGTCGGTAGACAACATGAAACAACTTTTTGTCTAAATATTTTTCCTTTGGTTAGAAAAGTCATTATATTCTTAACTTTGAGGTGAAGAACCCTGGCTATTAACTCGTGTCTATCATAACTTTTTGCCCAGTCAAAAGCATCTCCGTGATTTCGTCCCATCGAGAATTGCGTGTAGATGTTATAAAGAGATCGGGACGACCGTAGTGGTCCACATACGTCATTGCGTCTTGTGTCCGCTAATGCGTATAGCGTGGCCTTCCAGTAAAAGAATAAGGCAGCTTCACCATTTGACCCAGCTGATCAATATCAACGTCCTGTCTCCCTATCGCATTTTGCAAGTGTATATAAGCTGCGCCTGATTATTCCTAATATAACTCAACCTTTCCGTCTCAATTTTTCCAAACATGTCAACTAAAAACTGGTTAAACAGCAAACGAAAATATAGCAGATGATTATCTTCTCCTTTTCCAATCATTATACGGTAAGAATAAAAACTTGCAGCAGATAACTTTTTTGTTGTTAGTTGTCAGGATCGCGCCAAATGGAAGTCCGTAGTCTCTGCCTACCCCTCTGGGTGACAGGCGTGAGTGTTTATGTATGTTGTTTAGTCTTAGGATGGGCTATAAAAATGTGCTATCCATCCTAGCCGCAGCAAAACAAAAGTGGGTACTTGCATCGTACGAGTATGCACGATGGATTTCACTTATTCGATGTAATTTGATATCATGGCTCTCAAATGCAATATCTCGCTTAGAAAATTTCTGTCCAACAATAACTAAAGCAACATTATTTGACGTAGGTTGATTATACCGTCCACTATGTCCATTTGTAGGCTTTTTTTCAGCATTTATAACAACTTTAAATGTATTTGGCGTAGCAGATACTTTGTCCAGGGCTAGCTTTAACTCTTTTACGTATACATTATGAGTATGTAGCATTTATTATAATTGTACTACCAAGCCAGGTTTTACATAAAGAAACTTATTTTATATAATATAACTTCTCTATATTCCTCACCAACAAAATATATCTGTAAGAACTGTGGTTCATTATGGGGTGGCGGAAGCAAACTTCCAATCAAATAATACACCTGGCCATGCACTTTGAATGTAGGCATAAACCATCTTTTTAGCACCAAATGAGGTCATTTGATAACAACTATTATAATACCGTTTACCAGCCATGAAGAGATCGTGCTCAGGGTGGAGGTTTTTTATCAAACAGTAAAGAAAATCTGGAAGCTTTTGTAAATGTTCGAGCTTGACCTTTCCTAATTCGCTGCACATTCCCACAGATTTATCCTTGTACTTGAGAGTTTTACACCACTTCCATTCGATGTTCATCGGTCCTTGGTTTGGCACCGAAACGACTTCGAACTTCAAGAAAAGAGCCTATACTTTTATAAAGGCCGGCAACGCATCTGCGATTTCCCTGATGTTGCAGTTGTTCATGGCAGGCGGTAGTCACTTACCATCAAGTGAGCCGTATGCTCGTTTGCCCCCTCTCATAAACCCACGCAGGTACTTTATTCCTGTCCTGCGCAGGTGACTAGACTCTATTTAAGCGGACAGACGTGACCAAAATTCGGTCTGGAGGATATTAGCAGTCTACTACTTGTCATGAATCTCTCCTAGAATTTGCAAGACTAACTTGACGTTACCGTCGATTGGATCGAAATAAACTCTACGCTTCGTCTCCTCAGCTTTTCTGCTTCTCTTCCTTGGTCTGGGGGCATTATTTATCTATTGTAAGCATGAGATTAATTATCTTTTTATATATTACTTTTTACATTATATATGTTAATAAGATTTGATAAGAATTTGCCATGTAGTGGCATCTTAGGTTTATATATTATTCTAGATAATCTAGGTCCAGAGGGTATCTGAAACCGGGATGGTCAGCAGCATGTTCATGATAACAAAGTAACAATGATAAATAAATGCGTGGAACACTCAGTTGGTACGAAGTTCCTTGCGTAGTATATTATTATTGATAAACCTAGGTATGATATTATTGATTACCAAATACAAATAAATGAATTACTAGCGTCTATTAAAATGAAGCGTCATTTGAAATAAATAAAATAATATTTCTTTCATATCAAGATAAGAAAAAGTGCGAGGGAGATGGATATTATTCCATCTCACTTCCTTATTTCGCCGCCAAGGCCATCTACAATATGACACAAGGGGTAGTGACGAAAAAATCTCACACTTTTTGTCGCCTAGTTGCGAACTTCGTTCCAAAACTGTGATTGTCAGACAATCTGTCAAGCATGGCAATTATGGCATATATCCCTTATAGCCTATCTTTGTGGGAAGCCTATCTTATACATTTAATTTTCAAATGATTATCACAGAAGAAAATATTTTTACATTTCTTATAAATTAAAAGTGACGAATGAGCACACAGTCCACCTGATGGTAATCGAATAATGTGTTCCATAGACACTTGCAACCAACTTCAAACAAAGAACGCTACAGATGCGCTGTCATCTCTAAGAACTAATTATAGCCTGTAATAATACTGACTCTGTACTCTACGCACCGGAAAGCGAGATAGTATAGAACCAAACTGAATCCTAGACGCAACAGGAGTACTTACCTTATAGCTTTTTTTAAATAAAATTATTGAATTAAAGTAATTTTATAGATTTTATTGCGTTTAATTCTGCATACTCATTTTTAATATTAGAGTTAACCCGGACGTTATCCCCCGTTACCATGAAGTACTGCAAAGCAGCCGACACGACGGGATTAAAAATAAGTAGAATTAAGCGCCGACATAAAAGTAGTTATTCAATGTGTAGTGTTCGCGTAAATATAAGAAATCATTAGATAAAATTATTTTATGGCCCCACTCTTGGTTAATTTGATATATCTATGGTACGTTACCTAAAAGGGTAAAAACTTGATGATTTAGTATTATTTTTATTAATGATACTTGACTTGCAAAAATAATTTCAATCAACCGTATGATAGCCGTATGTCCTTGGAAGCGAGCCAAACCCTATTTAGATCGTTACACGCGTAGTAATTCGATTTAAGGCAGCTACAGATCAGTTCTATTCGGCATGGTTTCGACGGAGTCCTTTTCTTGGTTCACACACAATTTTGTTTATGTTCAGTACACCTATATTTAAAAGCTAGCTATTCACAGCGACTTCACCCGCGTGGAATTCATTACGATTAGATTTCATGGGTTTTAATTTTTTTTTGCGCAGAACTTTATTTTTTTCTAAAATAAAAGGAGCCTAAATTACTTCTAATAACATCAGCTATATGCTAGTGAAAGTCCCGTCAGAATTATTCCAGCCGTTTTAGAGATTAGCCGGAACAAACAGAGAGATAAAATTATAGTTAAATATACCGTACCTTTTAGTAAAAATATGTTATTTTAACATTACAAACAGACTCTTCAATTTTATTTATTTGTAATAGATATGGTTTTGGTCGATAAGAGATCTCCATCATACTATGACAAGGGTAGTTTGGAGGTTATTAATCATCGTTTCTGTCAGATAATCTGGCTGCGTTTATTTTGAGTAAAGAGGTGGTTGTGAACTACCAAAGGCTTTTATTCGTAAATACCGTAAAATATTACTATAAAAAGAAAGAAGGGAGAAAACTGCAATAATCGTCACTAGTAGGCGTGAAAGTTAACCCACCTCAAGGATGTGTCTAGGCTACATTTTATCCGCAAAACATGAAGGATGTTTTTGAGAAATCGAAAAATTGATAAAATAAATTACCTTTAGTGATTGTGTTCAATGTAAATGATGCCACATTAATAATAATCCTACCAGGGCTAAGCCAGGTCGTCTCTAGTTTATAATACATAATTTAACAACAAGTAATTCAATTTTCATTATTGAACCTAGGACAAAAAGGTTAGCTCACGCAATAGAGAATATTTCTCCAATTGAATGCGTCACCTAATTTTTTAAAATTAATGTAATAAATAATCTTTGTAAATAGGAAAAACAAACTCTTATACAGGATTATTTCTCAAAGAATAGCCAAATTTGAAACTAAAGTTCAAATATATAAATAATGATATACCGTTATCGCAGTTTTTGAAAATACGAGTTAATAAGGCTTCTACTTTTATTTGAAATTATCCCAAATTTAATGTGATTTACGGGCAACAACGTTTGTCTACTAATCGAACCTTACAAATGTGTAAGTGCGCAGTAAAATCAGTTAAGATAATGCATTACCACATATTTTGAATTTAAATATAAAAAGGACAGAATGTTTAAGAATTTTTTTTCATTTACTTATTCTAGACTTTATCTACAAATTTGGCTTATAGGAAAATAACTATGTATACATTGCTATATAGTTACTTTTAAACTTAAAAGAAAATTTTAGATATTTTCACAGTGAAATCCACCTTACAGAGTTTTTAGAAAAGTTGACAAACTTAAGATTTAAACAACGCTCTCAATACCAAAGCAATATAATAGGGCTTAAGAAAAGATAATTACATCCTTACAGCGGCTAAATTCGCAAGCCTGACGCTGTCACGCTATTCATTCAAATGCCGCAATTTCGTTAAGCTGCTTTTCGTGGCATTTACGAGAGGGGTGTTGAAACGACGATTAAATAAAACCCTTTCAATTACTTGAAACAATTATACCTGTGTAGTTTAAAATATTTTAAGAAATGTAACATACATATTTTTATAAAATATTGGTGACAAACGAGCACACAATACACGTGATGGTAAGTAAATTCGATAGCCCATAAACATCTACATCTGTCCCTTGATTAGAAATCAAAATGCGGATTCGTTGTCACCACTGAGAACTAATTTGGAGTGCTTTGTTTCTAGTAAAAACAATCTCCAGATATCTATATTCATCAGAGAACACACATCAATTTTGCTACAACTTACCGTCTATGGTAGTCGAAACGATCGTGAATTCTCCTTTTATTTATCACATATCTTTTTAACTGGCCTACTGGAAGAAATTTCATAAAGAGATAAGTAGCGCCCTTGTACAAACTCTTCATCATGTTGTGTCCTTTCCATTGTTTGTGTGTACATAAATTGTTAAATAAATAAATAAATAAATACCACTAACCAAGTAAAAACTATTTTAGTAGTAACATATGTGTTCAGAACTGGTCAAAAGGACTGGTCAGGTACTACTTTTTTTCTTGCTAATTATTTAGTAAGCAATATAATAAACATAGTTAGTGACAGTTCAGTACTTTGGTTTAATCCCCGTGTTAATCGAGTTTAATTTAATTCGGTCATTTATAATATCCGGGTCGCTGAATATGAGGAAACTTTGAAACCCTGTTGACAAATGTTTATTATCAATTCCAAGATTATATTTTTACTAACAGTAAACTATTTAAATAAAATTTATTAGTAATTAAAAAAAATAAGAGAACGGTATGTAATAATGTTTTTTATCGTCGGGTTAAATTTGTAGTATTATTATTCGCAATCGAATTAGTAGCACTCAAATACAAACATTAGTGTCAGTTGAAAGATATTCTGTATAATTGGTAGAAATGCAAAAATGTTAAATAGAATCATTAAAAGTTACCGTCTACCCGTTTTTACCAATTTATAATAATGTACCTATTCTCGTTAATCATGCTCATTAAGACTTGTGTAAATCTGCCACTTCCACAATTTAAATTTAAACTCAGAATACCTATTTATTGTAAGTTAGTTTTATTTAAGTGTTGTATATAGGTGTCAATTTCGATCGTTGTTCTTATATACCCTGTTAATGCAGTGAGGCGAAACCACTGACCTCTATATATACAAGTACGCTGGACTGGCTATATACCACACAAAATGCTTCTGTCGATTTGAAGCGCCCTCATTGTCCGTACTGGGAACTAAAATTGACATAATATGCCAACGCCTGTTGTGTTGTTAAAATCGATGCGATAAGATACGAAGGGATACGATATCTCTGTATTTTGTACTTTTAAAGCAGTGGTTCAGTGATTCAGTGCGTTTGGGCTCTGTGTCGGTCGAATTCAGTCCCGTCACTCCGCTCTCTTAGCTCATGCGTAAGATTGACAATTGTTATACACCACCTTGCTTTCTTACTTGCTGCTTTGTGTTTGGTTGCTGTCTTGGTGTGCTCACTGTAGTGCGCGTAGCCCGCTGTCCCGGGAGAAAACGGTCTCACTGTGTTGTGGTGAAGTGTATCGAACGCTTATTGTGTTTCAAAGAGTGTTTAGTGCGTAACTGTCCTTTCTGGTTTCCTGGTACTGGTATCGGCAACCGTAAGTAGAGTGAAACACACCCACCGCCTTATAGACGGCCATCGTTTTTAATGTTTATATTGCTTGTTTTATTAGGCAACAGCTAGGTACACACCCTAGCGCACCGACGTGCTAGGTGTATAGGTGTTCGTTTTAGGCACACACGTCTTCCGCCAAAAGGATGGTACACATCTGTACTTGTGTAAGTATATAAAACAAAATGGCATCGTTTACAACCGACGAACTAGCCGACTTTTTTAGCCGAGCCTGCCCCCAACATCTGGGCTGTGTTTATTGCACAACGCAATGCCCATCCCGCATCAGAGCCTGCACTCGAGTCTGCGTCTCTAGCCGGCCCATCCGTCCAGCGTGTTTGGCCTACTATTGACCGTTCAACCGTGCGAATCGGCGACCTTCTAACGCCGAGCACCGGACCTATAACCCCTGTGTCCATAGACACAATTTACCATGCCACGACCCCCCGCGCCTTCGCTCTTTGCTCCGGTCTTCCCAAAAAAGGCAGCTGAGCCTAACTCGGCCACGTCGTCCCCCATCGCCACTCCGGCGAAAAAGTCTGCCCCCGTGACGCACGCTCAACCCTCTAAGCCTGCGGCCAAGCCCACAGCGGATGGGCTACCTGCTGAACATGGGGAAAAGCCACCGCAACCCATCATAATTCAAAACAAAACCAAATGGAATAATCTTTCCAATTGGTTGAACCCTACAAAATTATACTGCCCAAAGGTGCAATACGCCGGTTCCTGGCATTCGTATGTTTCTTAACTCGACCGAGAAATTCCGCAATGTAACGAATTACCTGCGCGCTCAGCAAGTAAGCTTCCACATACACGCCCTCCCAGAGGGGCGTATCATTAGTGTGGTCATCCACGGTCTCCCTAAAGAGCTTGAGACTGAGAACATTTTAAACGACCTCAAAGCCAAAAATCTCCCGGTCCCGGATGTGCAAAGGATGCACCACCAGACCGTTAAAAGGAGCTTCTTAGATCTGTGCCTTGTCATTCTAGACCTGTCTCCGGAAAACAAGAAGATTTTAACGTTCGGTGCATCTGCAACCTAACGGGGAAGCCCCCTGACATAGAGGCATCGTTGGCCAGTGCCACCAATGCAAATTGTACGGCTACTCGGCCAAAAAATGTTACAAAGATCTACGTGACCACAGCACAACTGACTGCTCCCGCACGCCTGAGACGGTCGAACCACCAAGCTGCGTCAATTGCCGCGAAGAGGGACACCCAACTAATTATCACGGGTGTTCCAAAGCGCCGTGAAGGAAGCAGTGCGGAAGTAGGAGCCATCCCGGACGCGCGGGTCAAACCAGTGTGTCTTGCTCTCGGCTGCCTAACCCTAAACGCGCACCGTCTTCGGTGCCCACATCCTCACCTTAATTCGACACTAAGCCCGCCCCAATAGTAGGCGCGTATGAGCATGGTGCTTGCATTCCCGCGCCTTTCACACCAAAACCCAACGCTGGGGTAAAATCGCCGGCACTAGTTGCCAGTGCCCCCTTTTCAGGCCCCAAAATTGAAGCCCGTCCCACAAGGCTCTTCCTCTTTCACCGCCGACTTCTCGCTAGTCTGCGGCTTCGTCAGCAACATCAACGTCGCTGAGTTATCCTCATTGGCTTGCAAACTCCGCGGAGCCACTTCACCTCAGGACAATTTCAACGCTACGATTGAGCACGTAGGACTTATCGATGTAATCTGGTCTTCCCAGTACGCCTAAACACCTCTTTTAAATACCAGAACGGCAGCGCAAAATCTCGGTAGAACTAAACCCCGCTCTCTGACTGTCGCGTCCTTGAAGGCGAACGGCCTCAGAGACCAAAAAAACAAGATCGCGCACTTCTTGCATTACCACGATGTAGACGTAATGTTATTGCAAGAGTCTTTTCTTGAAACCTATCAATCGCGATCCTAAGATCGCAAAATACATCTTAGGTAGAAATTATAGGTCGACCAGCCCCAGAGGCGGCACCTTGATCTAGTACAAAAAGTCCTTGCACTGCGTACCAATCGACGTCCGTGAACCAACATAGAAGTTTCTATATGTAAGATAGCTCTCTCTGGCCATCCGCCACTAACCATCGTATCGACTTATCTAATGCCACTCAAACCCAAAGTTGAATCAGACTTTGAAAAATGATTTAACCTAGGCTCTAGTATTATAATAGCTGGAGAAATCAACTGTAAGCAGTCCTCCTGAAATTCGCATACAAGCAATCCCAATGGTAATACATAACATTACATACATACATTCTTGGATCTCACGGAGCAACTAAGCTTCGATGTTATCGCGCCTGAGACTCCAACCCACTACTATACTTGACGTAGCGATACTCAAAGATGTCCGTTTGTTAATATCATCACTTGAAACAACATAAGAACTTGACTCGAACCATAGACCAGTCATATTGCAGCTGGGCCAGCCCGTAGGTCAGGTCTTTCAAACCAAAAATATCGTGGACTGGCGTAAGCTTGGGGTCAAACTCGAGTCTATGACCTTAGCACTGTGGCATAATCCCGGAAAAGATAGACTCGACTGAGGAGGCCAATCAGGTGTGTTTAGGCCTAAAAATGGTCATATGAGACGGCATCCAATCGCCTTCGACTTAGCGAATCACCCGATAATGTTAGGTGTCACGCGCCTCGCGGGGAGGGGGCATCGGTATGCAGCTTCTCAGCGTTTGGCGCTCGTGGGCGAAAACAGTAGCTTGAGGGCAGTGGCACCGTCGCAACTCTGATGAGTGGCCTGGCCGAGCCCTCTCGGAAGCAGCCTACTCAGCCGGAGCTATTGGGATGACTCCCAACTCTGGACCTGCCAAGGTTCTCCGGGGTCCTATCCGACTGGATGACCTTTGTAGGGCTTTTCGATAGCCTAGTGGACGCCCGGAGGAATTTGACACCAAGCCAGAAGATGGCGTACCTCCTAGCCTCACTGGAGGGGGAGGCCCTGGGCGTTATCGGCCATTTGAGATTGTCGAAAGACGCCTACCAGACTGCTCGGGACCTCCTCGCCGGAAGATACGCCAACGTCCGGCGAATTGCGGACGAATACGTCAGGCAGCTTCTAAGCCTCCTACTGCTTAGGTACCGGGCCAGGCTACGTCCGGACCTCTTGACTCCAGTCTTGGTGGCCTGTAATGCGTTGAGGCGGCTGGATTTTCCGGTGGATGAATGGTCCTTCTTGTTGCTCCACATCGTACTGTCCCGCCTGCCTCTCGACCTTAGGATACATTTTGAGGAGAGGTATGGCGGGGACGGCGCCTCCTATATTCCGCCCTTTAGTGATCTGCTGCGGTTCTTGTAGGAGCAGTGCCGGCAGATTGAGAATGCGGCGGGCACCGTTGACGACTCACAAGCCGTGCCCAGTGAGAGGCGGGATCCGCCGGGCATGTCGTCGTCAACCCCCCTAAAGCCGATCGGAGCTTCCGCGGGAGGGCGCCGCTCCCTACCATCTTACAGTGGCCTAGTGGCCAGGGAAGCGCCCCCTGTTCCTATTGCCGAGCCTCCGATCACCGGGTGACGTCGTGCCTGAAGTTATTAGGTAAGCCGGTTCCGGCTAGGCGAACTATCGCCAAGGACAAGGACTGGTGCTACTCTTGTTTGAAAGGACACCTCCAGCGAGACTGCCCGCACCACCGGCCCTGTCCGCATTGCTAGCGCAAGCACCATGCCGTTTTGTGCCTGGGTGCGAACGGCGCTTCCTCTCCGGACTTTGCCGCGCCCTCGACTCCCACGGGAGGCGGCGCTCAGCCGCGCCCCCTGTCGGGCGACGCTCGACGCTCGCCTGCCAGCCACCGTGCCCCTGGGTTTGAAAGGGGTCCCTCCCCGAACCAGTCGGCACGCGGCAGCTTTTGCTGTCGCACGGATGGCCCGGCTCGAACCGCGGTGGTACCACGACCTCACAAATTCCATCTTATGGTGAGTCACCCGTAACGACTAAGATGGAATGCCTCTTTTCCAGAAAATAGGGTCTCCGATTCTCTACACTCAGAATACGAAACACAGCAGTGTAAAACTGCTATTTTACGCTGGTATTCTGTGTAAGCGTGGTCCATCCCCAGTCGAGCCGACCCATTCGTGCTAAAACTATACTACTAATATAGCTGCAGAATGGCTCTACCACGTATAAAAGGTCAGCGTCGTACTTAATTGTACGATCTCCTAGTCGTCCAAAATAGATTCATTCGCATAGCCACCGGAGCTCTGTGGTACCAGCGAAACTCCGACTTATACAAAGATTGTCAACTTCCAATGATCTCTAAGTATTTCAAAGAAATGTTTCAGCGCTACTTCGAGAGGGCCGAGATACATCCAAACCCGCTAGTGGTAAACGCAGCCACTTACGCTCTGGCTTCTAACGTTACCGATAGCCTCCGGAGGCCCCGTAACGTTCTAATCGAACCCCCCATTCCGCTAGATACCGACGACCGAAATTTCAATGATCAGTTACACATAAACACTACACACTCAAATAGCGCCACAAACACAGTTAGAACAATAACGGATGGGACGCAGCGAGTCCGCAGACGGATGCGCCCCACTCCCCTCCACACAGCGTACACTCCGTACACCGGCGTCCCTAGGTGATTCTCATCGCCCAGAACATCGAAGGATAAGAGTTAGCCTATAGAGCCGGTGTCCGCTTCCTTTTTCGCACGGCGGTTATACAACTCACCCATGTCATGTCTTTTTTTTAGCTTATTTCGATATTATAGTTCGATGGAGCTCTAAGAGCCGCATAGGCTAACAGCATTAACATCACAGAAATTTGACTTGAACTTTTAAACTAATAAAATTATTATGTGTGGTTTGATTATGTTTTATTTTAGTTACATTAAAAAGAATTAGACATTCCACAAGTAAGTTAATTTACAGCTAATATTAAACAAATTAAAACTATTTGATAATATAGGTACTTAAGAAATTTTCACTAATCTTAATAGCGTAATTACCAACATGTTTGGCTATATATTACTGAGTTTTGATAAACAATAAAATTCAATAGGGTTGTCGAGTTCCTTGTCTATAATACATATCGATGTTCTTTTATACCCATATCTATTAACAATCAAAGTTGCCGACAACAGATGATTATCAAATGTTTATTAATAACAGGTATCCCACTGAACTTAGACTAAAATTATGCCTAAAAAGCATAAAAATTGTGAATTGCCATTCGAAACAATATAATTATCTTTGTTCTAAACACTTCACAGACGACTGTTTTTTTAGACATTAGAAACGCACCACTATGAAAAAGTGCAGTATACACACAATATTTTCTGTATAAAAGTATTAGATTATTATTTCGATTGTTTTATTTTTTTATTTCTTCTCTCCTTATTTGCCCCCAGACTCAAGGGCCATAGCCAAGTGGAGAAAGGTTGCCTGATGATGACTTTGTGTTTACTAGACGTAAAGGAGATGTATGAAATTGGGTTTTTGACATCGTTCGTAACAGTTATACAAAAATATGTAGGTAATATAACTAATAAATAAATTATAAATATAAGCGTAATTAAATGGGTTTAATTACTGTAATGTATGGGACAATCATAAAAACATTTTTCATAACTGAAAAACGAATGCTAATGCTTTTACCATAGCAAAAACAAAACGTTTTTAAATATTTTTATGTATTTTGTCTATGACATTAGATAAAGAATGCTATTTATTGTAATAAATATCCTACAGTATCAAAAAGAAAAACTCATAATATTGAAACATTGAGGCGAATCTGTAGATATTAATACTGAATAAAAGAAATCTATTTAGAAAATCGATTGAATAGGCTACGTTATAAGGCTAAACAAGATATTAGAATAATATCGGACACGACTGAATAGGCTGTATGGTCGTTGATCATTACTTGTTTTGAAGGAGACTTATCGAGTTTAAACTTGTCATAAGCATTTTACATTGTGGTTGTGTTTGTGGATATGTTTCGTGTTTTTATTTTCGTGAATTTTTTTTTTTGGTTTTTTCTCGATTTACAGGACAGTAGGATGTTGCGCCAACATAATGAAAATAATGTATTACTTGGATTTTGAGAGGAATAGAACAGACAATGTACAGCCTCCGGCTTCTTTTGTATGTATTTTTTTTTTACAAAATTGAAGTAACTAATGATCTAACAGCCCGCTAGATGGTACGTGTAGTAATAAGATGGAATGCCTCAGAGCTAGGCTCCTCTCTGTGTGTATACTCTGTTCTAATTTGCCTGCGAATTCATTCCGGGGATGTTGACACATGTGCGTGATCATTATCACTGCTAAACATTAGCGTCCCCTTCATCCACCAACTTCCTATATGTCTTAACAGATCGCCACCACATCTATTTAGTTGGGAGCCGTCTTATGTGGTGACGTTATGTTTCACTTAACGGTATGAGGCTTTCACTTTCTTTCTTCCTTATTATTATATCAATTCTTCTAGTAGACGCCTCCGTGGCTTAGCAATGAGTAGCTGCGCAGTAGCTTTTTAGATGACATTTTATTAATAATTGCAGAAAATAATTAAACAATTGGAAAAGTTTGAGTTGAATTTTATTGTATTATATTTTATATAATAATAACTAACAACGGCATTCCTTTGTGTTCTTTACAATTTATTGAAACAACTTATCCCAAAAACGAGAGATTTTAGTCATAAGTAAAAAAATGTTTAAGTCTTCAAAACATGATATATTTGAACTTTGTTTACGCCGGGCCCAAGCTTGTATGGAACGAAGTTCATCTCCTATGTTAAATCTGTTTAAATGTATGGCCAATTTATTATATCAAGGGAATAAATTTATAATGGGACTGCAAAATTATTAATGTCTTT
This sequence comes from Parnassius mnemosyne, assembly GCA_963668995.1. Classification (NCBI taxonomy): domain Eukaryota; kingdom Metazoa; phylum Arthropoda; class Insecta; order Lepidoptera; family Papilionidae; genus Parnassius; species Parnassius mnemosyne. The sequence goes on along the minus strand of CAVLGL010000082.1, from coordinate 63,052,397 downwards.
AGTGAGCTTGCGTGAGGTAAGGTGAGAAATAGGGTTCTTCCTAAACGGGTTCCCACCTTGTCGTAGCAGGGGGAGGGGGAAGGGGGTTTATAACCCATGGTAAACGTAAAATAGAGCGACTCACATGGCTGGCCCGACTTGTCGAGGCCTTGGATATGTGTTAGTAAGCTGCGGCTAGAGGAGAGTCCTCTTCCTATATCGCTGCAGCGATGCGCCACTCGACTATCCTCCGCGGCTTTGTTGGGGCTACACAAAGCGGGTATGCGTAGGCATTTTCTCATTTCAAACCCGGGACAAAATCCGTTCTGCAGTTATGAATAAAAACGTAGATAGACCAACGCAACGTCGATCTTGGTATTAATTCTCTATCTTGGTATATTATCGATCTTGGTATTCTCAATCTTGGTATTATCTAGGTATTCATTTATACATTTATTTACTGTATAGTATTATATTAATACGATTCATAAATAGAATGGACTTATATAGGCCTGCATATAGAATTTTTATCGATATTTTTTGTCACACTGTCTTATCTCTATTATTAGTTTCTTGGACGTTCACTTCTGCTGTCAGCGCTAAAATGTCGAAAATCAAATCGCTTCATTATGCCACGGTGTATAGCCCGTCCATATATAGAGGTCAGTGGATATTATTTTTTGTATAACGATTTCTTATATTTACGCAAAGACTACACATTAAATTAAACTAATTTGTAAGGATTGTATCGCGTTTAATTTAACTTTTAATTACCGACGTTTCAGGTGCTTTACAGCACCCATGGTCTGTATTACGGTCATATTCAGTACTTTTTCCTCAACAAAAGTTACATTTCTGTTGATTTTGTATTTCAAAATTTCAATAAAATACAAAATAACCTACATTACCACTCATGATGTGACCATTATTCCACGAGCAAATTGCAGATCGGTAAATTAGTTAAAAACACGGCAGCGTAACTAAAATTCATATTTAATAACATCAATCATCATTTATTTAGCATACCTATAATAACATATTTAAACGTCACTAAGGCAACATAAAACAGCATTTATGTATTAAAATATCAAAGGCACATTCGCAATTATGATTTAATTACTACATAACTGCTAAAAATATTAGAGATCGCTCGCTAAGGCATAACAGAGATTTTTTTGGGTGACCGATCTTAGATTATACATAAGCATATATTGTTTGTGTATACTCAAGTGACCGCATTATCGCATATAATGATTTTTATTACATAAAATGGTGTTACGGCCTACGGCTGCTCCCTTAAAGGATCCAATCTTCAGGGGCCCATGAGCTGAAGACTTCCCGGACAGACGTAGGTCGGGCCTCAATGTGGCCACGTGGAATCTCTCGAATTACACTAAAATATATGGGGGAACGCTACGGCCAGTCAACCGGCAGAGGAATTAGGCGAAGCTTACTTACCTATATCCAAGGCGACTGGTCCCTCCGGAGTCGGTCAGGTCACATGTGGTTGTGTAGTGAAAGGGAAATAAGTGATGTGATGTGTATCTGGGTGTGAATGATGGTGATTGAACCTAGAACTTGGCCGTCGGTAGCAGCCCGAGCGTCGACACCGCTCCAACTTGAGGGGGCCCTCCGAGGCGTCCACAGTCACTTTCCTCTTTCTTCACGATGACAGTCAATTAACTCTATCGTACGATTTACTAACTTACAGAAGCCACTAACTATCGCTGGTTATAAGGTTAACACACAAAACGCACACGGAGTTTACAGTTTATTAAAGGTCACTACCGTTTCGCGTTGCAACAGTTATTTCTAGAATATCAGAGGCCGCACTAGCTAATATTGTCGAATGCACTTATACAGATTCTGAGTCGGTCCCGGGAAGCTCTCCAGCAGGAATGCGCGTCACAAATCCTAGACCGTATATTTACGGGCCGCACCTAATTATTCCGAGTTCCCTAACAGAATGGACCGCGTGCTCACGTCAGCACCGATTAAAGACGACAGACTGCCCTTGGGCGTTTTTCGCACGACCGAAAGTCAAACCGGTATCACCGAGCTGCGCGCCCTCTAACGTCAATCCCGAAATCAGCGTTCGGGCGTAAACAAATGGTTTGGTTGGCACGGCCACCTTTGATTTCAATTTTATGTAAAGATACAAAGATGCATTGAAAAAGAAATATGTACAAATACTTCAACAGATGAGTATATATCGAATTTTTGCACAACTCAAATACCGATTACGGGTGGCAGAGCTAGGCAAAAGAATGTGAATGTAAGTGTTGATGTAGCGAAAGAATAAAGCTCACAAGCTGAGCTGGGCTGACTTTTCACTTTTATCTGTGCGAAAACATCTTACTGTGCCCGACACACACAAGCTTTTCTTACATTTGATAATGCTTGAAATTATTTTATTTAAACCTAGTTTAAGATTTGGTAATGTGAGTGGAATCGTTTTATATACTAATTGGACATGGACAAACGTCGTAATCTTGCTCCATGCGGGTTTTGAATCCGCCCGACGCGTTCCACTGAAACACTTGCGTTAAGGCTCTCGACGATTTTCATTCTATAGACGTCATAAAAATTTACTAAGAGGTAATTAAACTAATCTTTAAAGTACGTAACTTTAATTAAGTAAGTAATTAGTAAACCTTCATCACTTTGCCGCTGTGGACTCAGTCTGCACCGATAAGTAATAATAAATAGACGAAAATAAAAAATGATTTTATAAACTTGTACTTTAAAACGCCTCGTTTTTTACGAGTCTCTATAAGGTATTTTAATATAATGAAAAAATATTGCTTTTAAACGACTTAAGACCTTCTTTAAGTGGTTGCATTTGTCAAAAAGAATAGTTAAACATTTTCAACAACATTTTTAACTAATTTTGATGCAGATGTTCGTATGAAGGTTGACCTAATGAATGCTTTTAACTCTATCGGTAGCGTAACTCTGCTGAAAGAAGTGGCTACCAATAGCCTCGAAATTTATCATTACGTTTGGCAATGTTACAGTCAAAATACTAATTTGTTTTATGAAAACCATATTATCGATTCTGCTGTCGGTGTTCAGCAGGGTGACCCACTAGGTCCACCACTTTTCAGTTTGGGAATTCAAACCATAATTTCAAATTTCATATCCAAGCTGAATGTCTGGTACCTGGTCGACAGTACACTGGAAAGTAGTGACGTCCTCAGTGATATTACTCATACTTTTCGATATTTTAAAAATATTGGTCTTGAACCAAATAACAATAAATTTGAAATATTGTTTTCCAATAATTTATCTAGTTCTAACAGAGACACTTTATTTCTAAGATCTTTTTTTAAAACTTATTTCCTTTTTAACAAAAAATCATACAATATTATTTAGGATATAACATGCCAAACTGTTAAAGAGCATCAGAGACACGATTCTTCACTGCTGGCCATATGAGGAAGCTCAAGGTCCATCAGCAAGCTATCGAGAGGACTATTCTCGGAGTTCCTCAGCGTAATTGATTTCTAATGAGGATATCTGCAGTAGAATCCAAGTAAGTGACATAGCCCAATGCATCAGTATACTGAAGTAGCAATGAATCAGTCATATAGCTCGAACCAGAAGAATCGTAATAATGTGATTAGTACTAATCTCTAACAGCTACCGTTTACACGTTTCCGTACTCACAACAGCTAAGTATGAACACGGTTTTGCAATATTATGTCAATCATTTCCGGAAGCTATATGAAAATAAATTAATAGACCAAAATATATTAATGCAACACAAAAGTCTTGACAAATTTTACAATATTAAATAATAAAAGTAAAAAGTATAAAAGTATATAAGTAATACGTTTTAAATGTGTTTTTACTTCATTATATTTTAGGGATATGATGGTATAATTTTATTTGTCGTTTAAATTTTAACTATTTTGTAGAATTAAGTAACAGAACTTCTTTTATGAAGCTAACTCAACTGAGTATAAAAGGCGTCGCTCAATTTTTTAAATGATTATAATAACCTCGCTTGGTAGAATGGCTATCGAAACCCTATCCTTTGCATGCTTCTGATTTATTATTTTATTTTTCTTAAGTTTCTTAGACTGATATTAGTTCAATTTCAATTTATAAATGACTACAATACCACGCAATGGAATTAACACTACCGCCTCTTCTAAGTTTTTCGGAACGATGTTCCTTATCGGACGTTACGAATTTGGCAGATGGGGGCTAGGCGACAAAAAGTGTACGATTTTTCCGTTCCGTTCCGTTTCCGTCACGATCCCTTCTGACGTAGTGTAAATGGCCTTGGCGGCTGTAAGGAAGCGAGATGGAATAATATCCATCTCCCTCACACTGCTTCTTATCTTCCCATGAAAGAAATATTATTTTATTTTAAATGACACTTCACTTTAATAGACGCTAGTAATTAATTTCTTTGTATTTGTTATTCAATAATGTAATATACGTTTATCAGTAATAATATACTACGAAGAAAACTTCGTTCCAACCGAGTGTTCCACGACACTCACGCATTTTTTTATAGGATAGTGTGACAAACGAGCACACAGTCCACCTGATGGTAAGTGGTTGCTGTGACCCATAGACATCTACATTATCCTCAATAACGAATTAAAATGCAGATGCGTTGTCACCCCGTGAGGACTAAGATGGAATGCCTCTTTTCCAGTAAAATGAGTGTCCGGTTTTTATACACTCACCATACGAACCACAGCAGTTTTAATCTGCTATTTTACGCTGGTATTCTGTGAGAGCGTGGTCCTTTCCCGGTTGAGCCGACCCATTCGTGCTACAGCTATACTAGTAATATAGCTGCAGCATGGCTCTACCACGTTGTAAAACCAATTACAACAACTTTATCACCATTACTAGAGCTATAATTTGCTTCATAACTGAATAGACAATCACGGTTTAATATAACCTAAAGTGAAAATCGAGCTACGAATCTGTCTGAAAGTAAATTTCAAGCACATCATATCCGTCAATTACATTACATCCGGTCTGCAGCCTTTGAAAGCCTGCAGACCGGATGACTCACAACCTGCAATAATATGGAGGTACTCCATACTCTCCACACTGGTACAATATATTATATAATGTAAGCATTGCTCCTAAAACGGTTGTTCCAAGATTAATGCGACACCAGCGGTACGAGATAGGGTGCTTATATAATATTATATTCTTATGTTGCCTTATTCTTATGTTGGTACGCCATGGAATATAATGTATAAATACGATGTAGTGCTTAGTAATGTATATTATGTATTTAATATTATGTATGAATAAATTAATGAATGCACTTTTATTGTGCACCACAAAATAAAAATATACGGAGAACAAAGAAATACAATTAGGCGGATCTTATCGTTAATAGCAATCTCCTCCAGGCAAGCAAAGCCGTAAAGAAATCAAGCTAGAAGGTAGAAACAGAGAACAACGTCTGCCCTAATGACTGTATTTGCCAAAATAAAGGGACAAAGCTGAGTTTTAGCTATAATTTCACAAAAAATAATGTCTGATAATATGGCCTTGACTTCAAAGTACATATGTAATTACTCGAAGGTCTAGACCTCAGACTCACATTATGACATTTTGAAGTTTCAGTTTAACTGGGGATTTTCTCTGAATACCGACCTTAAACAACAGCCATTTAGTGAAAACAGTTTTAAAATCTCGAGAGCCGTATTTTTAAGCCTGTATCAAAGCAAAAAGTATAAATGCCTCAAATAAGAGCCATTTACTTTCTTATGTTCTTGTACAGTACATTTGTGGCTTTGAATGTTTCTTTCTTTTTGTGTATTAAATACTTTTTCCCTCTGAGAAGTCACTCAACTTGTTAAATAAAATTCCTGATTAATGGAACTAACACAGAAGAAAACTTTACATAAACATATATTACGTTTTATGCATTTACTTTTACCATCTCTATTTTTCCTAATTCTGATTATTTACAGTAACCTTTCTTGTTATATCACCTTCGCTTCGTATGGTGAGTGTAGAGATGCAGACATTATTTTCACTGGAAACTCAGGGGTTGACAACGCATATGTATTTTGATTCTTAATCAAGGATAGATGTTGATGTCAATGAGCCACAGCGTCCACACCATTAGGTGGTCTGAGTGCTCGTTCGCCACTTTTATTCTTAAAAAGATATTACTTTTTTTTATAGGAGAGGGGGCAAACGAGCATGCGGCTCACCTGATGGTAAGTGACTACCGCCGCCCATGAACAACCGCAACACCAGGGGAATTGCAGATGCATTGCCGGCCTTTTAAAAAGGAGTAGGCTCTTTTCTTGAAGGTCCCTAAGTCGTATCGGTCCGGAAAAATCGCTGGTGGTAAACTATTCCACAAGGAAGTTGTGCGAGGAAGAAAACATCTTCTAAATCGCACAGTGGTGGACCGCCAATCATCCAGATGGTGTGGATGGTATCGGGAGTTCTGCCGCGATGTGCGATCGTGAAATTTGGCGGCTGGGATTAATCCGAACAATTCCTCAGAGCACTCCCCATGGTAAATGCGAAAGAAAATGCTAAGAGATGCAACATCTCTTCGCAGTGCCAATGAGTCGAGCCGATCGGAAAGGACTCGGTCGTCGACGATTCGAGCCGCTTTGCGCTGGATGCGGTCAAGTGGAAGAAGCTGGCACTGGGGAGCCCCAGCCCAGAGATGGGAACAGTATTCCATGTGAGGCCGAACCTGCGCCTTGTAAAGTTGCAGGCGTTGAGCCGGCATGAAATACTGTCCCGCTCTGCTGAGTACGCCAAGCTTTTTAGAGGCCAATTTGGCCTTCTCTTCCAAGTGACCACGAAACTGCACGCTACTCGATATGTCGACGCAGAGGATTCCGATACTGGCTGAGGCAACAAGGGGAGTACCTTGAAACTGAGGAGATACGACAAAGGGGTTCTTTTTAGCGGTAAACTCGCAAACTTGTGTCTTCTGAGGATTAAACTGGACTAGATTTAGTCGCCTCCAATCCGAGACTTTGTCCAGCAAAGACTTGACTTCAGACACAAGTTTGTTCCGGTACTCGGTGACGTTTTCCCGAGAAATATTGGCACGGCCGGTGTATAGAGCATCACCAGTGCTGTCATCTGCATAGCAATGAATGCTACCAGCTTGCAACATATCATTGATATGCAGAAGAAACAGCGTTGGTGATAGCACGCAGCCTTGTGGAACACCAGCGTTAATAGGCTTGAAGTCGGAGCATGCACCGTCTACAACGACCTTGATGCTCCGATCTGCAAGAAAGCTGGTGATCCAATCGCATAATTTCTCGGGAAGCCCATAGGAAGGGAGCTTCGAAAGAAGCGCTTTGTGCCAAACCCGATCGATGGCCTTCGCAATGTCCAACCTAACGGCCAATGCCTCCCCCTTGGACTCTACTGCCAACGCCCATCTATGAGTTAAGTAGACCAAACTACTTTTTGAAGATCACCAGCTGATCGACCCCGACGAAAACCGTACTGGCGGTCACTAATCAGCTGGTGATCCTCAAGGTACCGCATGAGGTGGCAGTTTACAACGGATTCCATTATTTTGGAGAACAAGGGGGTGATGGCGATAGGCCTGTAGTTGGACGGATCTGAGCGGTCGCCTTTTTTAGGGATCGGGTGGACAAAAGCTGTCTTCCATGATTTCGGGACTACGCCTAGGGAGTAGGAGTACCGGAAAAGACGCGTTAGAACCGGTGCCAACTCCGGAGCACACATCCTCAGCACAATTGGGGGGATTCCGTCAGGCCCACTCGACTTGTGGATGTCAAGGGAGAGGAGTGCTCTGCGAACCGAGCGCTGTGAGAATCGCACATCCGGCATGGAGCACTCACACCGCGGGATGGTCGGCGGTGTGTTCCCCCCGTCATCAACAGTCGAGTTGGACGCAAAAAGGGAGCCTAAAAGCTCGGCCTTCTCTTTTGCGTCGTAGGCCAGTGAGTCGTCCTCCCTGTGCAGAGATGGTAGTGATGGCTTACAGAAATTCCCTTGGACAGCCTTGGCGAGAGACCAGAATGCATGGGTTCCCGAAGGAAGGCGAACTAGTTTCTCGCCAATTCTGCCTATGTGCTCTGACTTTGCCTTGGCAATAACTCTTTTGAAGGACCTGGAGGCGAAGTTATACTTCTTTTTGAGTGTGCTGGTGTTTACATCCCGAGTCACCGAAGCCGCAGCCCAGGCTTGATAACACTCCTGCTTACTGCGTCATGCAGTCTTACAGGAGCGACCAAACCAAGGCTGAGATCTGCCTCCGATGGGTACCACAGATGATGGAATAAATAGTTCCATTCCCTGTAGCACTACATCAGTGACAGAGTCAGCAACCTCCTTTTTGTGTAATCTTTGGTAGATTATATAATAATAACTTTACTTTTATTAATAAATCTCGCAAAAAGTACGAGAAAGAAATATAAGCCAAGCAGAATGTGTGAAACACGCACTATGTGGCGTAATCTCATTTTTTGTCGTGTAATTACACTGTAATGAGAATATTATGTTGGAATGTGTGGAAAATTTTGTTTTTAGAATTTTTCAGGCAATTTCTTAAATTTTTCTCTCCATAAGAACCATCTTCGTACTTCAAGGAATATTATAAAAAAAGAATTAGCGAATTCGGTTCAGCTGCTCTCGAGATTTGCGCTTAGCAACACATTCAGCGATTCATTTTTATATTATAGATTACGCTCATATTTGGGCACAGGACAACCTACATGTACATAATTACTCGTGTACCTATACCAAATATGATATTATCGGAATAAAGAATTGTTTTGCAATGTTATACAAATAGACCATGGGTGCTGCACATAGGTTATTAATAGAATATTATAGGTCAAACGCAATAAAATCCGTAAATATAATGTATAAATTTATCAGTAGATTTAGTTTTCACATTTCTTGCAGCAGTGGACTTGTCAAGTGCTATAAAGATGATGATGATGGTGATGATGATCAGAAGGCATGTGACATAAGAGAAACCGACACCCCATATCATCTAGTTAGTGTCATAAAATACGACAAACGGAAATTAAACCGGAGACGAATAGCAAGATCTTTCTTGATAAAAATACAAAATAATTAAAACACTGTGGTTGCCAAGCACTCTGCCAAAAATGGCAACTATGAGACAATCTAAGTGGGAGGCCTAAGTTCAGTCGTGGACTCTTAACTAACTTTTTAACGGCAACAATGATGGTGATGAAAATGACATATTTAACGAACATAAATGACGTTTATATATCATAGACAAGTAATATGCTTTATACTTGCAATCGTTGCCACCCGGTGAAAGACTGTCTTCGTTTAAATACGACAACATCAGATTATATTAATGTCTAGGTCACTAAAAGCCTAAACATACGAGTATAACTATACAAATAAATAAAATTGAAGTGTCTGTTTGTAATGTTAAATAACAGCTTTTTACTAAATGCATTTGAAAGTATATACTGTGAAATTTGTGTCTGTCTGTCTGTCTGTTTGTTCCGGCTAATCTCCGAAACGACTGGACCGATTTCGACAGCACTTTCACTAGCAGATAGCTATGTTCTAAGGAGTAACTTAGGCTACTTATATTTGAGAAAAACAATTAGGGTCCTGAGCAATATAAATAAAACCCTAAATTACACGCGGGCGAAGTCGCGAGGAACAGCTAGTGCTAAATAAATAAGTAAAATGAGTACATGCGTAAATCCTATATTATAAATAAAGAATGCTTTATTTATTACTTGCAAATTATAAATATTTTTTTCTACATGACTTTAAACTCAACATGTAGCGTTTTTGATATTCAGTTAGAAAAATTTCAGCCGCTTTGAACTTTCTGAGCTACGAAATAAAGTTACCCTCAGTATTTGCTCCGTAAAACCACATGGGGCTTGTATCTTTTCACAAATTGTATTAAATTAGAGTAGTTCATTCAACAACGAAGCTCTATTTGTGGTACATGAAAGTATAAATTCTGTTATATATTTTGGAAGATTTACTTTTAAACTATATCCCGTCTGTATTCGTAATGAACATACTTATGCAATTTCCGCTGTCATACAAAGATATTTATGAAATTATTTATGTCTAAATGACTAACGTGACTTCGCAATCATAACATCTGCAGTTATTGTATAAAACGAATTTTTAGGGCTTTTACCGCATTTAATGTATATGTAGGAAGTATAGTGGGTATAGTACAGAGACTGATTTTGTAGTTAGAAATAATAATTAATTCGTTTACATGAATTAATTATCCAACGAGTCGAGGATAAACTAGTAACGGAATACGACAAGCGCACCGTTCCACGTCAGAGCCAAGACTGTCCTAACGGCGGCAGCTCCGTCCGTTTTATACAAGCTAAATGGGCGCCACCGCAGGTGCAATGGTGCAGGTGTGCGGAGCACGTGCAATGGTGCACGTGCCGTCACGCACCGTTCCACGTCAGAGCCAAGACTGTCCTAACGGCGGCAGCTCCGTCCGTTTTATACAAGCTAAACGGGCGCCACCGCAGGTGCAATGGTGTAGGTGTGCGGAGCACGTGCAATGGTGCACGTGCCGTCATATATATAACTTATTTTATTACACTTATTTTTACTAGCTGTTCCTTGCGACTTCGTCCACGTAGAATTAATTACAATTTTTTTGCGCGGAACCCCAATTGTTTTTCTAAAATAAATGTACCTAGCATAAGTTACTACTTATAATAGCAGCTACGTGCCAGTGAAAGTCCCGTCAAAATAATTAAAATTAGACAGAATAAAGTCCGCAAAATACAGTTTTCACACTTCACTTCAAGTATAAGTGTGAATATAAAAAATCAATTCTAAAGTTATTGTTTAAATAAGGCGACACTACAATACGTTTTATCTTTTTAAAACTTTTTTTTATCTATCTATTATATGTAACTATTAGTTCTCCACGACTTCGCCCGCGTGTAATTTAGTATTTACTCAAAAACACGATTTTATCGTTGATATCGTTCCGACTGCACGTTACTACAGTGAAATGTCGTTAATATCTTTGGGTTCGTTGCCGTAGTATTGTGACCGTTATAAACCGTTTTTTGACAAAATAAAATCGATGTTTTAAAAATCGATACTTTTACATTTAGAAAAGCGAGAAACGTATTATTTAATGCTTAAAAATATAAAAATAATCTGAACACATATATTTCTAGCTTTATTTTGATATTTAATACGTTAATATTGGAAATAGTTTGTCTAAAAAGGCCGGAGTTCATACTTAGATTTTGAATAAATGTAAATTTAACCTCCATTTTTTCTCTCTACGTTATTGATTCGTCAATGCTTCGCGTGGTCTCTCGCTATCTTGGAAATATTTGTGCTATTGGTTATTCTTATATTTTCTGACTCGGCTATCACTCTTTGACTGTTTCTGCTATATTCGTTGACCTTTCTTGCTAATTCCAGACTTTGTACGCATTACGTGATTTTGGTCTTATTATGTGAACTAGAAACATGTATAAAAGAGGACGTACTCTTAACAGCCAGTCTCGTGACTTGGTTTTGAAGTATTATGAGTACGTTGAACGGAAGTCAGCAAATAGAGGGCCTCTTTTAGAAGTTGCCCAAGTACAAGAACGATTTGCACAAGCGCTTGGAATTGGCATAAAAACTGTCCGCAATATTATAAAGGAAATGTACGGGCCTTCTGGCTGTGAAGGTAATGTACTACGCACACCCAAAAAGCGAAAAAAACAAAAACCTGTGACAGGTATCGATAATTTTGACGTTGATGCTGTCGGCGCCGTTACGACAGCACCGACGGTGTTTGCGGGGAGTATGTGAAGTGCGGGGGGTTTCTCACCACCACGCCTAAGACCGGCACTCGCCGATAGCTCGCGACCCGATCGCCACCAAATATTTTGTATTTTTCATTCCTTTTAAATATACAATTTGCCTATCGTGTGAGTCGCCTATTTTATTCATGTTCCCTAATTGAACATAGTGGCGACCGTGATAAATTAAAATATCGAATTCCGATTTCGCCGCGTAATACGGACCAAAGGTCGTAGCACTTACCCCGCGTTTACAACGTCGCGAACGCAAGTACTACGAGCTACGAGAACAAAGGAAGCCACGCCGATCTACTACATCAGCTAAGAAGATTATTAAATTGGCGTACCATCCCGAGTCCTAAGAACAACAAAGCGGTCAAGAAGAATTCATCTGGAGCGGAGAGAAGACAAGAGGACAGCTATTGAGAACCGGCCAAGCTGAGGTCCAGCGGAGTCTACGCGCCACATCAGCGGTTTTTGCCAACTAAAAGTGAGCCCGTTCCTATTATTTTACCTCTTCGTGTCCCACTATTCCTAAAAATTCTATTTGTGTGAACAGGGAAACAAGGAATCTAGTCCTATTTTTGTTACCTTACCCTACCTACCTATTCTTAAGCAACATCCTTTATATTCCTTGTCTATCTTATACCCTTTCGTATATAAAACTGCTAATCTAAATAAACTATTCCTACTCAATAATCCTACCAAATAAAATACCTATTAAAACAAACAAACATTATATGTAATTTAATACATTGAGTGCTAATTGATACCATTTTCTTAGTGATCAAGTTTGTACAACTGTATATATGTGAATTAATTCTATCTAAATACACCACCTGCCAGCATATCACACACTTTCTCAATTTTTATACACAATGTCTCAACTTGAAGAGATTAGAACTGCACAAAACAGTTTGGAGGAATGTTTTTCAAAAAGGATGGCCGAACTGGAAGCACAGTTACACACGGGGGGACCCGCCAAGGACAAGGTTGCAAAGGTGGCTGAGGAGTTTCGAACCTTCCGTGAACTCATGTTTTCTATGCTTGGTATGCTCCGTAAACAAATTAATGAGTGCACCCATATGGTTGACGCTATTGAGACCAGGCACAGACGAAAGGCTCTCCTTTTCTTGGGTGTTGCTGAAGAGGAGAAGGAGGACTGTAAGGCTACAATACTTAGTATAATCCACAAAATGGAGTTGAAGGACATCACAGCATCCAGCATTAGTGTCTGTCACAGGATTGGAGTAGCCTCCAAAAATCGTCTCCGGCCAATCCTAGTACGATTTGTTAGGGTCGACTCCAGGTCATCAGTATGGAGGGCGAAGTCTAGGCTGAAAGGTTGTCCAGTTTCAGTAAAGGAGTTCTTGACAAAGTCTCGGCAAATTGTTTTTGGCAAAGCCCGTCAACATTACGGCATGCGTGCATGCTGGACCCAAGATGGAGTAATCGTGGTAAAAGTTGCAGATGGATCCCGGCATAAAGTCACCACCTTAGATGAGCTGATTACTCTTACGCAAAAACACCCTAAGACGGCTGCAGAATCCTCAACTGGAGACGTGCGCATAGTAGGAAGCGCTTTATCGTCGAAATCCAATTCAAAGCCACGTAAATAACTACGCATAATAGCGTTTTATTGTCTTAATTCTCCTTTCTCCTGTAACTACAACTTTAAATTATTCAATATTGTGGTATGTACTATGTAGTAATAGTATTATTACTTTCTATCCACCGTATTAAAACTTGCTTTTCTTTTATGTAACCTTACTTTCTTATTTATTTACATATTTTTTTTTAAATATATTACTTAATTTATAATTTTAATAGTTATTCGTTTAACATCATTTACTATAACTTGTACATATTATTCATTTTAAACACAGAGTACCTTTAACTTTAAATTATATTTTAAGCTAAGTTCTATTTGTTTTTGAACATATTAAATTGTTTTGCTTTAGGCTACATTTTGTCCATAGATTAATAGATCTGTAGCAAGTGCATAGTGCAAGTTAATTTTGTCGTGCGAAGGTTTTTTTTTTTATTAATACATGACCATGGATACAAAGTCTTTTGGCCACAGTATATATGTCGTCTATGAGACACTTTTCTATGATACTTTTTAATTGTTCTAAGTTAATGTTATTTATTATCAGTATTCTTAATGTACCTTAGTTTACTAGTTTAGTTGTAGCTGTCTTGAAAACAATTTTTATCGTTTTGTGTATTATAATAGTCATTTAATTTTGGAGTGTGTTAGCTGGCGGGTGGTGCAGGGATAGCAATTTGTAGTCGAAATTATTACTATTTTTTACGTTTTATAATTTTAATTATACTATATTATTTATTCTTACCATTTGGGTCTATATTATTTATTTATTTGTATATTCTATTACATATAGATGAGTTCCGATGATGATTCTTTTCTTTCTGCCAACGAGTTTTGTTCATCAAATGACAGTTATTGCTCGTTTACTGAAACGCTAGGGGATTTTGTGCGACGTAAATTCGAACAACCTCGCTCCTTGTTTAATGTTTGCCACATTAATGCACAAAGCGTACCTAGTCACTACAGTGACCTGACTGAGGCTTTCACTGACGCTGATGTTCATGCCGTCTTGATCTCGGAGACTTGGTTTAAGCCCCATCTTCCTTCTACCTCTTACCCTCTCTCTGGCTTCAGTTTGATACGAAACGATCGAGTTGATAGGAGAGGGGGTGGGGTCGCTATATATCTTCGTTGCGACTTCTCTTATAAAATTGTAGCTTCTTCTTCCCCTTATTATACTGCATCTGCAGAATTTCTATTCCTTGAAGTTTGCGTAAAAGGAGCTAAATTGATTCTTGGTGTTGTTTACTGTCCTCCATCCGTCGATTACTTCTCCAGTCTTGAAACGATTCTGGAATCCTTGGGGTCCAAATACTCACATCACATTATCATGGGCGATTTTAATACAGACCTCCTGACTCCGCACTCATCCCGTTCCTCTAAGCTCCTTCACATTGTCGAGTCGGTTGGCCTCCACATTTTACCTTTACAAGCCACTCACCACAATATTGATGTAGAGGATACCTGGCTTGACTTAATCCTTACCTCTGCTCCTTCCCTTGTCTTCTCCCACGGTCAGCACTTTGCACCTGCTTTCTCCTATCATGACCTCATATTCATTTCTTACGTCCTAAAACCTCCTAAACCTCCAGCTAAAACTCTACACATGCGTTGTTTTGGTCGCTTAGACGTTGAAAAACTTTGTATGGATGCATCCAAAATAAACTGGAACAGCGTGGTTTCTGCATCCACTGTGGACGAAAAGATAGAGGCTTTGAATGAAGCTATCCTTAGGCTATATGATGTACATGCTCCGATTAAAAAAGTGAAGCTCAAGCGTCCACCTGCGCCATGGATGACGATTGGGGTTCGAATTGCGATGAGACGTAGGGATCGGGCTTTTGGCAAATTTAGAAAAGATCGATGTGATGAGAACTGGACTCTTTATAAAGTTGCAAGGAACCGGTGCAATCAGATGATACGCAACGCCAAACGCCGATTTATTCTTAGTAACATCTCATCTTCTTCCCCTGCTAATATCTGGAAGTTCCTTGGAACCTTAGGTATCGGTAAACGACAACGTTGTGAGTTTCAGAAGACGATTGGTCTGGATGATATTAATTTTCATTTTGTCTCCAACAGTCCTCTTGATCACCAGACCAAGCGTCTTACTATTGAACACTTAATGGGTTTACCTCGTCCCGATATTGATCTCTTTCAATTTTCTCCAGTAGCTATGGATGAGATCAAGAAGACAATCCTATCCATTAAATCTAATGCTGTAGGTTGCGACAACATCAGCCGACGGATGATTCTCTTTATACTTGACCATATCCTCCCTGTTATCTCGCACATCATTAACTTCTCCTTGGATTCTGGTGACTTTCCTTCTTTGTGGCGTCAGGCTTACGTTATTCCATTACAAAGGATCACAAATCCCACTCTACCCAATCATTTCCGACCTATATCCATCCTTCCCTTCTTATCCAAGGTCCTTGAGGCCTGTGTCCACAAGCAACTTTCGCAGTTTATCTCCTGTCATAACTTACTAAGTCCCTTGCAGTCTGGTTTTAGGCCCGGTCATAGCACCGTTTCCGCACTCCTGAAAGTAACTGGTGATATTAGGGCAGGCATAGAGGATACTAAAGTCACTGTGTTGGTTTTAGTTGACTTCTCGAACGCCTTTAATACCATCAGTCATGACCTTCTAATTTCCATCCTTTCCCTTTCAATGGTCTCACCCGAAGCACTGGATTGGTTTTCATCATATCTTCGAGGTCGCCAGCAGTCGGTTCGCATCGATGAGCTATCATCTAGCTGGCTTTCATAATCATAATCATAATCATAATCTTTATTGCAATCAAATGGTTATCAATAGATGTGATGTTTCAAAAATAGTCCGCATTTGAACCCGGTTTGGGCGTAGCAATTATAAAAAATTGAATTTACATTATTGAGTACTATTAATATACAGAATAAAATTATATAGTAAATTAAATAAAAACAATAATTATTGAAGAATAATTAAATAAAACAAATAAAATTAGAAGGTCGAAGTTGTCTACACAAATTAAATAACATTTGTATCAAAATATTCATTTAAATTATAGAAGCATTTTTCAATTAAATATAATTTTAATTTTGATAAAAATAATGTTGTATCCGTTAGAATTTTTATGTAATTTGGTAGGTTATTAAAAATTTTTGCTGTCATACAGTAGGGGCTAGAGCTATGTAATGCGAGTGTGGATTTCGGTAATATTAGCCTATTTTTGTTAGGTCTAATTGAGTATTTGTAATTAGTGTCGCTTAATTTGTTAAATAGTTCTGGATGGTTTTTTACAAATTTGCATGCTTCCCAAATATAAATAGATGTGAAAGTCAATATTTTAAGTTTTTTAAAGTGGGGCCTACAACTTTCTGGAATTTTTATATTTGCCAAAATTCTTATAAATTTTTTTTGGATTATAAATAATTGCTGCGCATCAGTACTATTTCCCCACAATATGACACCGTATGATAGCCACGAAGATGTGTATGCGTAATATGCCGACAGAGCGCTGGGGACATCCGTGGTTTTCTTTATTTCACGTAATGCGTATGTGAACCTGGATAGCCTGCTTTTAACTTTATTTATATGTGCTTTCCAGTTTATATGGCAGTCAATTTCCAGGCCTAGCAAGTTGAAGTTGTCAACAGTTCCTATAGGTGTATTATTATAATTAAAAGCGATACTTAGAGGTGATTTTTGAACTGGTCGGAATTGCATAATTTTGGTTTTATTAAAATTGATCTCTAGGTTGTGATGTGTCAGCCAATTTGTGACCTGGTTTAATACATGATACAGTTTATTATTTAAATTCTGGTCTTTTGTGTGTGAAATAAGAATAGAGATGTCATCTGCAAATATAACAGAGGTTTCACTCAATATCCTAGGCAGTTCGTTTATGTAAATTATAAATAGCAAACATCCCAAAACGCTACCTTGAGGGATGGAGCAAGTAGTATGGATTGCGTCAGATCTAACGTTACAGATTTCACCAGTGTCATGGTTATAATGCACTATCTCTACATATTGTTTTCGGTTTTCCAGGTAAGATTTAAACCATTTGTATGCCGTATCACGTATACCGATGTCATATAACTTCTGTAACAGTATTGGGTATTGTACTTTATCATAGGCTTTGGACATATCTAATAATATACCTACGGCGTATTTCTTTTCATTTATAATATCAAGTACTTTTTGTATATATTTGTATACTGCAAGTGTCGTTGATCGTTTCTTCCTAAAACCATTTTGTGAATTATCAAACAGTTTAAATTTTTCACAGAATGCGTAAACTCTATTTGACATTGCCTTTTCAAAGATTTTCGAAGATGTAGGTAACATTGCAATTGGTCTATAATTTGTAGTGTCTGTTTTTGATTCCTTTTTATGTATAGGTTTTACTATAGCAGTTTTTAATTTATCTGGGAACGTTCCTTCCGTAAAAGATTGGTTGACTAAAAAACTTAATGGAGAAGATAATGAATCAACACATTTTTTTATTTATTTCGGTGGTAATTCATCTATTCCATAACTATTTTTATTTTTTAATTTTTTGATAATGTTACTAATTTCTTCGGGTTTAACAGGACATAAAAACATAGTATTTAATGTACTTGTATTTTTAAAGGATTGCATTTGTTGAGATGGTATGTTTGCTTTTGAGACGTGGCCAACTAATGCAAAGAAATTATTAAATAAATTAGCTACCCTTTTTGGTTCTGATATATATTGGTTATCCACTAAAATTTCAATATTTTCTTTTATTTTATTTGTTGTTTTATTAGTACGTTCCTTTATAATGGCCCACATACATTTTACTTTATTATCAGATTGTTTTAGTCTATTTGCATAATCTATTCTTTTGGCCTTATTTACTGCTTTTTTCAGTATTTTTTCAAATGTTTTATAGTGTTTTTTTAAATTCAGATTCTTTGTATACGAAGTTAGGACCTTTAAAACTCTTTTATTTTTGCATGAAATTTTGAGGCCTTTTGTTAACCAATGAGTTTTTTGTCTTGCTCTTATAATAACGGTTTTTTTAGGAATGCATTTATTTAGCAAGTTTTGTAGTATGTCATGAAATATATTATAGTTTTCATTAAGGCTTCTTTCGACATTTATAATAGTACTCCAGTCTATAAGTGAAAGTTGAGATTTAAATTCATTTATGTTTTTCTCGTTATAAAATCGTTTTGTAATTACCCTAGGAATTGTTTTTATTTTGGTATTTTCGGTATTCAATTTAATCATAGTTCCTTTGTGGTCTGAGAATCCTAAATCTGCAACATAAGCTTTTAACTCCGCTAAGGAGAAGTTAATGAAGATAAGGTCTAGGCATGTGGCAGAATTACAAGTGACTCGTGTTGGCTCCTTTATAATTTGAATAAAATTATATTCTAACATAAAGTTTAACAGAAAGTTTGATTGTTGTGATTCTTTTAAAATATTCACGTTAAAGTCACCTCCAATTATAATTTGTTTTTTGTCATGTTTTCTATTTAAATATTGTAATAACATTTTCATTTGTGTGTAGAAAACTTCGCTCTCTCTATTATTCCAGTACAGACTAACAATAATAATATTTAATTTGGTGATTTCTACAGCACAAAGTTCTATTACACACTCTATTGAGAAGGCTTGACTTACATGCTGGTGTTCCTCAAGGCGGCATATTATCTCCTTTGTTGTTTTCTATATTTATTAATCTCATTACCCAAGACCTTCAGTCTGCGTATCATCTGTATGCCGATGACTTGCAACTGTACACCCAAGCGAGTATTGACAATATTTCTACAGCGGTGGACATAATTAACAGGGACCTTGAGTATATTAAGAACTGGTCTGACAGGTTTGGCCTAATGGTCAACCCTTCGAAGTGTCAGGCCATAATAATTGGTAGCCGTCGGATGATTCATAGATTGAAAACGGTAGCTTTACCTCCTATCTTTTTTAATAGTACTGAGATCCAACTGTGTTCTACTGTGAAGGATCTAGGTTTATTAATTGATTCTACTTTGAGTTGGAAAGACCAAGCAACGACCGTTAGCCAGAAAGTTACCGGTACCCTGCGTTCTCTCTATCGCCTAAAAAATTTTCTGCCATCTGCAACCAAAGCAATGCTTGTGCAAAGCTTAATTTTTCCCCTAATCGACTATGGTGATGTGTGTTATTTCGACCTGAATGCAGATCTTCTCAATAAATATGACCGTCTTCTGAATAACTGCATTCGATTCATTTTCAATCTTCGAAAGTATGACCATGTATCCACGTATCGATCTCAATTAAAATGGTTACCTATTCGTCAACGCCGTAGTTTGCGTGCACTCACTACCCTTTATTCTATCCTGATGTCTCCAACTTCCTGTTCCTACTTATCTCCATACTTTCAGTTGCTTAGCGCTAGTCATGAGAGAAACCTCCGCTCTACGAACAACCTTCTTCTCCTATGTCCTTCCCATAGCTCTGGACTTGTTCATTCCTCTTTCCACATTCAATCTATTCTCCTTTGGAACGCACTACCTCTCGAAATCAGGACGGCTAGCAATCGTTACGCGTTCAAGATGAAGGTTCGGGAATACATAACTAATAAATTGGCAGATTCATCATAGTAATAGTTTATATATATTTTATATATAAATATATATATATTTTATTTGATTATGTCTATAATTGTATATCTTCATGAGTTTACATACATCTGACGTTTTAATATGTACTTAAGTAATATACATTTTTATTATCTTATTATTTTTATCATAATTTATTTTATAAGTATATATATATATATATATATATATATATATATATATATATATATATATATATATATATATATTATATTTTTTTATTAACATTTATATCTTATGTATTTTATTTCGATGTGCTACAATTTTTTTTTGTTATTTTAGTTTAGTATTAACATATTACCTTTTTATTACTCCTACTTCATTATATCTCTGCATCATCCCAAGGTAGACTGGTAGAGAATGCCTTAGGCATTAAGTCCGCCTATATACCACATGTGTATATGAAGTTTTAAATAAATAAAATAAATAAAAACAATCCTAAAAGAATTACCTAGATAAACCTACCGACAATTTACATACCTAACGAGTTAAAATCACCTATTTACACCTATTTGCTTCCCTATCAGCTAATTGTCTATCATTTCTTACTATTATTTAGCCGTATCATTTGCTAGGTAATCAGTGCTATTTTTCAAGCCGCCTATAATTTGCATTCATTGCGCCTATTTTACGACTTGAAAGTCTTCACTAGCATTTAATTAGTTGGTAGCCACTGTTAAATAGTTAGAATTTAAATAGCTGAACCTATTTCTTTAAACGTAAGCATACATATGTACATAGCTACGCAAAAATTTGAGCTTAACTCCTCAATGCAAGTAAATTCACTTCTCGCTATTCACTGTTAGCTGTTTATGCACGCAAATAAATTAGTCATCACTATAGCATAATCATTCGCTAAGCCCTATATTACGCTAATTAAACCATTATTTGCACAAATCAATTAAATTTACGATCAACCTTGCTTCCCGTTATTATTCTATGTACGGAGATATCTGCAAAGCATTCCAACAATAAATTTCAGCTACGGTGCAGCGGTCGCTCGAGACTATCATCGCATCCCGTGTCACTGCCAGCACTGCGGGCTCACGTCGTGGTACTGGACCGCGGGCGTCGCGCGTCATCAATCCCACCTTTCACCGCGCTTCTGCTGATTTTGAACCGGTTTCCGTCACAGCGGCCACGAAGCGAGGAACGTATTGTATGCAATTCTTATTTATTTGATTAGTACAGCGCATAACTAGTTGTTTTGATTGTCTGCGCGTTAACTTTGCTAGTATGGAGGCAAAGTACAAAACTCTTAATTTAAAACGCGCTTCAATTAGAGGCCGTGTTACGAAATTTAATAACCATTTAGAAGAATTAAAAGGTAAAAAGCTTACTCCTACGGAAGTTCGCGTGCTATCGCAGCGATTAGTTAAACTTGAGACTTTATTTGGCGAATTCGATAGCGTGCAAAATCAGATTGAAGCATTGGAGGAAAATAATTTAAGCTTAGAATTGGATACCAGAGAAGTTATCGAACAAGCTTTCCACAATTCGATCGCATTGGCTCAGGAAATTATTTCCGTAAGCAGTACGACAAAAAAGTCGTCGCTTCAGCATAGCAGTATTTACACAGCTGATGAAGATGATCACGAAGTTATCGGCTTTCGTTTACCAGTCACTAAAATTAATAAGTTTGATGGTACGTTCAACAAATGGTTGGAATTTCGTGATACGTTCAGTTCTCTGATACATAATAATACAAAAATAAAAAATATACACAAATTTCATTATTTAAATTCCTATCTAGAAGGTGAAGCTGCTCGTGTAATATGTAATTTAGAAGTTTGCGACAATAATTATCCTGAGGCATGGAGTCTTCTTTGTCAGCGTTTTAATAATATTCGTCAATTAATAAATAATCATTTGAAGTCTTTGTTTAATATTGAGCCGTTGCGTGAGTCTGACAAGTCATTAAGATTTCTAGTAGACCACGTCACAAAAAACCTACGTGCTTTAAATACTTTAAAACAGCCAACTGATCATTGGAATACCCTGATCATATTCATAGTCTCAGCGAAATTAGACAGCAACACGCGTGTTAAATGGGAGGAGTACATTCAAGCTAATGTTAATGCTTCGGATATGCCTAGCCTAGATGATTTCATGACTTTTATTAAGGGCCGCGCTGAAGTTTTAGAGTCTGTTTATCGCAGTAAACAAGACAAAAATATAAAGTCAAACCCGAATCACAATCAAGGCGTCAAACAAAATCCCGTTTCTCATACTAAGTCATTCGTTAGCGCTGAGCAGGGCGACTCATCAGCAACTGCCCCTCACAAGTGTATTTTCTGTGGTCAAGGTCATCGTAATTATGAGTGCTCACAATTTCAATCGAAATCTATTGATGATAGACTTTCATTAGTGTCCGAGCTAAAGTTGTGTCCCAACTGTTTGCGCAAAGGGCATAATACGCGCGCATGCAAGCTTCCAGGTACGTGCAAGATATGCAAAAAACGTCACAATACCTTTTTACACAAACCTACGGATTCTGATACCAATGTGGCAGTCACTAATGTTGCAGTCTCTGAGCCAGTTTCAATGTCAGCTGTTTCTGCTTCTGAGACACTACTATGTACGGCTTTGGTTGATATTTTTAATCCCAAAACAATCAATTACATTACCACTAAAGCTCTCTTAGACAACGGTAGTCAGTCTAGCTTTATTACAGAATCACTTAAATCAAAGTTAAATTTAACTTCTTCCACGTCTGATGTTAGGAATGTGGTCGGCATATGTAACACTATTGTCAAGCTTAATGCTGAACGTTGCAATGTTCGAATTCATTCAAAGGTAGGTTCTTTCAGCGTTATGACGTCATGTTTAGTCATACCCCAAATATCAGGTAAGATACCTAAGTCTCTTGTGTCTATTACACACCTTAACCTGAAGTCCTTTGCATTAGCAGACCCCAGCTTTTATGAGCCGTCTGACATAGGACTGCTCATCGGTGCTGACCTATTTTGGTCCATTATTGGAACCAAACAGCACTCTTTAGGCAAAGGAAATCCTATTCTACATGAGTCTAAATTAGGATGGCTTATCGCAGGTCCCATGCACTATATTCAAAATGACAATCTCAATTTAAATTCCCCAGTGAAATGTAATTTTGTAAGTATTGAAAGCAACAATACTTTAGTTGAGCTTCACAATGATTTGAAGAGGTTTTGGGAGCTTGAAAGCTTGCCACAAAGGCCCCTTCTTACAGACCAAGAGAAAGCTTGCGAACAACATTTTTTACAGCACACAAAACGCACTGAAGAAGGTCGTTTTTGTGTCAAGCTGCCATTGATCGACAAACCAGACTGCCTAGGCACTTCCTATTTCATAGCTAGGCGGCGATTTATAAACCTGGAACGTCGCTTTCGCAAGCAACCGGAACTTAAGTCCGCCTATGTTGATTTCATTGAGGAGTATCGCAAACTAGGACATCTAGCAATATCTGAGGTAGACCGACCTGAGCTTACCTATTTTGTTCCGCATCATCCTGTCATTCGTGAAGACAGTGAGTCAACACGTCTACGCGTCGTTTTTGACGCATCCGCTCGCACTTCATCTGGTTTGTCTATAAACGACATTCAAATGATAGGCCCTACAGTTCAAGACTCTCTTTTCAATATCCTCATCCGGTTCCGGCAATATCGTTATGTGTTGTCAGCGGATATTGAAAAAATGTACCGGCAGGTTTTAATAGATGAGTCTGACCGAAACCTACAGCTGATTTTATGGCGTGATGCGGAGGACAAACCATTACAAACACTCAGGCTTAACACGGTCACCTACGGATTTGCTAGCGCTAGTTTCCTTGCCACCAGGTGTCTCTGGCAAGTGGGCGAGGAGTGTGACGATGACGTTATTAAGGCAGTCATACAGGAGGACATATGTGTTGATGACTTACTAACTTCTAGCGATGATGAAGATCAATTACGGTCTATACAGAAATCAACACATGTGGCTCTTTCTATGGCTGGTTTTGACTTGCGTAAGTACCGATCCAACTTACCTTCTTTACTGCCTTCAGACGTTGTCCAGTCATCCGGCAACCTGACATTGAGTCAGTCTACAAATACGCTGGGCCTAGATTGGAGTCCTTCGACCGACAGCATTAATTTTCCCATTACAGTGGATCAGTCTGACGTCGTCACCAAGCGCACTATACTTTCTTCAACTTTCAAGATCTTCGATCCCTTGGGCCTCCTATCCTTGTCCACTATCGTTCCCAAAATTTTAATTCAGACCTTATGGTCTCTCAAATTGGACTGGGATGAGCCCGCTCCAAAGGATATTGTCGATGTCTGGAGACCTTTTGTTGATGGACTTAAATGCCTTTTTTCACTAAATATACCTAGATGGGTATCAATAGAATATCCAGTCTCTGCTGAAATCCACTGTTTTAGCGATGCATCGCAACGCGCCTATGGTGCATGCTTGTACCTTCGCTCTACAAATAAAGAAGGACAAATACATGTCCAACTTTTATGTGCGAAATCTCGCGTTGCCCCAGCATCCAGCCCTATTACAATTCCTCGTTTGGAGCTTTCAGGTGCTCTTCTGGCAGCTGAAATGAGCTCATCTGTGACCAAAGCCTTGCGACGTAAAATATCGCGTCATGTCTATTGGACTGACTCGAGCGTAGTTCTTAGTTGGTTGCGCTGCGGTTCTTCTAACTTGAAAGCATTCGTTGCCAACAGAGTCGCCGCCATTAGAGAGCTGACTGACGCAAATTCATGGCACCACGTTCCTACAGAACACAACCCAGCTGACCTGCTATCCCGTGGCGTGAACCCACAACAGATCGCTGCATGTGATATGTGGTGGTATGGACCTAAGTTTTTATCGTTGCCAGAGTCCGAGTGGCCTTCTATGCAGTCGCAGACTATTATTGAGATGAAAAATTTGCCGGAAGTTCAAGCACATCCAGTTGCTATTTGTGATAATTATCAATCAATTATTAACTTTAACAAATATTCTAAATTAAAAAAATTACAACACATTTTAGCCTATGTACATAGATTTATTAATAACTGTAAAAATTCTAAAACTAAAATTACAGGTTCCTTAACTACCGCCGAGCTCAATAAAACTCTTAATTCATTAGTGTATATTTCCCAATTAGAGGCATTCCCTAAAGAATACGACTTATTATTAAAAGGAAATTCCCTAAGTCCTAAGTCGCACATTTCGGCACTTAATCCATTTTTACATGAAGGAGTGATAAGAGTAGGTGGTCGAATTCAGGCTTCTGAATATAGTTTCGATATGAAGCATCCCATGTTGTTAAGCTCTAAACACCATTTTACTCAACTTTTATTCCAACAAGAACACGTACGGCTTCTACATCTGGGGCCCCAAGCCTTACTGGCTTCTATTAGAACGCGTTTTTGGCCCATTAGTGGAAGAAGTCTGGCTAGACGTACTGTGCATAATTGCACCGTATGTAGGCGTTTTAAGGGTCAGTCTATGAAAAACATAATGGGCAACCTACCTGCTCAAAGACTAATGCCCGACTTTCCTTTTATTACAGTAGGGACTGATTTCGCTGGGCCATTTATGGTCACGGATCGCAAAGGTCGTGGTTGTAAAATTACAAAATGTTATTTGTGTATTTTCATATGTTTTAGGTATAAGTGCATCCATTTGGAGGCTGTTAGTGAGCTGTCCAAGGATGCTTTTATATTAACTTTGAGACGCTTTGTTTCACGGAGAGGGCTACCAAAGCAGATATTCTGCGACAATGGTGGAAACTTTGTAGCTGCTTCAAAGGAACTTAAAGAGTTTTTTGAAGTTAATGCCAAAACTATCGCTAATTTTGCCGCTAACGAAGGCGTTGAATTTTGTATTTCGCCTGCATACGCTCCTCACTTCAATGGTTTGATGGAGGCCGGTGTAAAGTCAGCCAAATTCCACCTGGCTAGGATATTAGGGACTACGCACCTAACCTATGAGGAATTGTCATCTTTGTTCACACTAATAGAATGTATCCTAAATAGCCGCCCCCTATGTCCATTAAGTTCCTCTCCCACGGACTATTATCCCTTAACTCCGGGCCACTTTTTAATTGGTAGACCACTAAGCTCGCTGCCATCTCCGTGTCTACAATCCGCTAATGCCAATCGTCTCGACAGATTCCAGCACATCGAGCAGTTTAAGCAACACTTTTGGCGACGCTGGAGCCACGAGTACATTGCGGAGCTGCAGTTGAGGACGAAGTGGCGCACGAAGTCCAAAGAGAGCCTACAAATTGACGACCTAGTCCTCTTGAAAGAGGAAAACGCTCCACCGCTCTATTGGCGTCTCGGACGTGTAAGAAAACTCTTCCCGGGATCTGACGGATTGACACGCGTCGCAGATATAGACACTGCAAGAGGAATTGTGCGGCGCGCCCTAAACAGAATCGTCCTACTACCGAAGCCCGATGAGTTGGAAGATCTTGAAAGCTGTTAAGCTTTCCAGCGCCGGGAGTATGTCGGCGCCGTTACGACAGCACCGACGGTGTTTGCGGGGAGTATGTGAAGTGCGGGGGGTTTCTCACCACCACGCCTAAGACCGGCACTCGCCGATAGCTCGCGACCCGATCGCCACCAAATATTTTGTATTTTTCATTCCTTTTAAATATACAATTTGCCTATCGTGTGAGTCGCCTATTTTATTCATGTTCCCTAACTAAACAGATGCTATTAGATCCCATGTTTACGACTACTACACAAGACAAAAATACCCCACCGTAAGTAAATTACTTGTGTCCCTTAAATCTGGAAACTTATATGATGGCAGTGCAATATCTATTAAATCGATTCTAAAATATATTGGGTTTTCATACAAAAAAAACTGAAAACGGAAAATATTTATGGAAAGGTATGACATAATACTACAAAGAGTATCATTCTTAAGAGAAGTTAATAAAGTATGCAGCTGGGACAAGGTAATATTTATTGATGAAACATGGTTAAATTATAATCATACTGTACCACAGTCTTGGACGGATGATACGCAAGCACCCAGCTCAAAAGTTCCAATGGGAAAGGGTGGACGCCCCATTACTTATGCAAAACCTTCCAGAAGAGTGTACGACAATTATGGACAATGCTCCCTATCACTCTATCCAACTAGATAAATTTCCCACACAAGCTAACAAAAAGGCGGATTTAGTTGCATGGCTACAAAATCATGCTGGGGATGCTGACATGAATTTATTGAAAGCAGAACTGTTAAAAATAGTCAAAGAAAATAAGCCTGTTAAGCCAAAATACGCCATCGATGAGTTGGCACAGGAACATGGGCATGGGTTCATTACAAACTCTAAATAATCGATATGTCTCGAGAATCGGTTTTTAAAGCAACCTATTTTTTCCCCCATCATTACGCAAAGTATTTTTATAGCTGTCAAATCGGGCTTCTTAGATTGTCACGAGTACAATAACATATCGACGACCGTCGCTCTCTGTCGCACTCATTACAACCAGTAGCAAATTTGTCTCCTGTCCACATAAGATTTATTTAAATATTTTAAAATTACTAACCCCTCCTTATCAACTTTTCTGACGGATAGTCATTATTGTTATTTGAATCAAACACTTTTTTCACATATTATATATAACGTGAAAAAGCTTTTATTTTGATATTACAAACAGACATTTCAATTTTATTTATTTAATACATTTTTAAATTAACGCCCGGATAAAATGTCTGCCCTTTTGTTAGATTTTTTGTTCTATATAATAAACACGCTGTAAAAATGGCAGATAAAATCACTTTTTTTTTGACATTTTTGAAAACACAACTTTGGGGTAGTCTGCCTCTATGTCAACCCCTTCAGAAGTGTCTGCCATTTTTTTCTTAATTCTTTATCAATTTAGCTGACGGATAGCCAATATTATTACTTGAATGAAAGTTTTTTGGGCAATTTTTTTGCGACTGACTTGTATGCGCAGTACCAGGTGCAGCCTGGTAGGCCAGGCAAACAGTCATATATACCTGTTTATTGAGTGGACTGATACTTTCCAGCAAAATTTCATGATGCATCAAACACTTCATGAAAAATGCATTATGAGCTCTTGGACCACATGGTTTTTCTCCGGTGATAAATTCGAAAATTGAGCCTATGAGTAACAGAAAAACGATTAATTTAAAATAATAAATAAAATTGTACTGTAGCGAGTGTAAATAACTTTTTTATTAATTGACGAAGTAACCTAGCACAAACTGTTTGATAATTAAAAGAAATCCAAACTTTAGAAAGACAGTACCTTGTGTAACATAGCAATCAACCAATTATAAATTGAGCAAAGTAAGAAATCAAAAAAATATAATTATACTTTATACTTATATTTTTGACAACTTAACAAGTATCAATACAATATGTTATTTTAATCAGTAGTTATTGGCCTCAATCAACGTAACCAACTTCATGACGTCATAAAGTGGGTTGATGGGTGTTGGGTGATGTTTATTAATTTAATGCATTCTTGATAAATGCAATCCCTTATGTTTATGAGTTCTAAATAGACAATCTAAAATTTAAAATTTTGAACAACAGACTTCAGTATAAGTTATTAATGATAACTCAAAAACTATTAGTCAGTTGAAAAATAATCGAAATCGGTTCACAAAGAAAAAAGTTATGAGGTAACACACTTAAAAGAAAACATACAATTGAATTAAGTACCTGGTCCTTTTTGAAATCAATAGAAAAATAGAGTATATAAATGAACAATCTCGAACGAATTCAAATTCAGCATGGCTTATAATTTTCTTTTTATACCGAATTGTGGGGAGTAGGTAACGTTACATACCCATATACCGTAATACAAAAGTTATTTAAGTGCTATACAAACTCTGGTTACATACAAGTTTTGTCGACTTTTTATTTTATGATGTTGGATATCATTATATATTTTTAATAAGTAAGGAGATTCATAAACCCTAACTTGCAGTTAAGATTAGCTTTTAAAATAGCAAGATTCAAGTAAGCTTGCTTTGAAAATCCAAGGCTTATTTTATTGACCAGAAGCAATCTGGTGTGTAATAAAAAGAGGCTTCAATCTTATAATTAGCTTGTCGGTGTGTATAAAATACCAGTGGGATCGAGAGTTAGCAAGGGGTTGCGTAACTCTAGTGGAGCATCGTTCGATGGTGGCAAGGTAGAATTGGAGATAGATCAGGAAACCCCCACTCGTTTATGCAGTATAAAGTTCACTGTAGTCGCTGTGTGGGAGAGATTCCGCTTAAGTTATTCTACGAGTGAAGTCATGCTACGAGTGCTAAGATAGTGTCAAAGTTCTATCCGTGGCGGTGGTTCTTCTGGTGCAGGCAAGGAGGATTGTGTTCCCGAGTGGCTGCCCTGTGTTACGTAAAGATGAGTAGTGTTGCCGTTAGTTTGCATACTTTGTTATCATGTAATTTTGTTCTTTACGTTATACAATTGTGTAATTGTGACGGGGACATGTTTCGGTATCGAACTGTAATTGCTTTATACTGAATGTATTGTGCGTTACGCTGGTAATGATTAATTGTTTAAGCAAGACAGCAAGTTGACCATCCGCTAAAGAATTTGCATGTTTTTAATTGATTTCTTTAAAGTTTACTAAAAATTAAAGAAAAAAAAAATTAGCAATTGATTTTTCATGCAATTCTACTCGTACAATTAAAATGGTTTTTCTAAAGCGCGGCGCCCACCTAAGTAACGTAACGCGTGATCTGACGCCTGATTTGACGCATAACTTGTCACTCGCCTCAACATTCAAAGCGATTGTATGTAGTAGCCAAAGAGAATATAACAACAACGTTTAATAGTAGTACCCATTCGCGTGGCGTGACGCCGCATGACCTGATGTGCCATTCAGCTTGCTGCTAGTGACGCATTGAAGTGGCGTTGTTGTAACAAATTAATAGCAATATTATTTAATTTGCATCCACTCTTTTCGATTGTGAATAATTTTTTATGCGTAAACAATAGACATCTACATTTATCCTCGATTTAGAATCAAAATACAAATGCAATGTCACCCCTGAGGTCTAAGCTGGAATCCCTCGTTTCCAGTAAGAAGGGTCTCCGGTTCTGTACACTCACGAAACACTTGAGCTGCTATTTTACGCTAGTATTCTGTGGTGCTGGTATATATTAGCGTGACCCTTCCGACCCATTTGTGCTACAACTATAATATAGCTGCAGCGTATATTTACCACGTTTAAATATTTTGAAACCCTATGAATAACTTATATCAAATCACTGCGCCAAATCAATAAATTTCCCTACATATATTCCTTACAACAGTATTAAGACATCAATGTTATAACAATTTTATAACAACGATAGAGCTAACTCAAAGTGAAAACCGTGTTTAGATATAAACATAATGGAATAAGAGAGGATTTTAATTTTCCTATGCAGCATTTACGGCTTTCAAAATACATAATATAATATGGTATGTTTTTAACGTTTTGTAATAAATATTAAAGATTTCAATAGAGATTACAATAGAATTATTTTTTGCCAAAAGTATTTAAAATATTATGAAGATATTAGCTTTAGGTTGTTCCAAGGGACAAGACCCCACCACAACGTACTGTCGAATCGTCATTTGGGTTTCAAGAACTTATAAAATGACGAATTACGTTAGAACTTACCGTCGGGATTTCAAACACTAAAGATTGATCAAAAATATGTCTATCAATGAAACCGAAAGTCATGCTGATGCTATCGGTTTTCAACCTTGTCGAATCACCAGCAGGCAGTCCAACTGATGGTAAGTGGTTTCTGTGGCCCATAGACATCTACATCTGTCCTCGATTACAAATCAAAATGCAGATGCTTTGTCATCCGTAAAGATTAAGATGGAATGCCTCGCCACCAGTAAAAAGGGTCTCCGGTTCTCTACACTCAACATACGAAACACAGCAGCGTTAAGCTGTTTTTTTACGGTGGTATTCTGTGAGGGCGTGGACCCTCCCCGGTAGAGCCGATCCATTTGTGCTACAACTATACCATTAATATAGCTGCAGCATGGCTCTACCACGTAATAAGTAATTAGTATTATTATAATCCTCAATATAATATTATTTTGATACTTACTTAGTCAAAGAATAGTATATAAATCAACCTAACTAAAAGGTTACAAACAATATTAAAAAAACCTTCAAGAAATGAGCCTACTACTTTTTAAAAGGCCGGCAACGCATTTGCAATTCCCCTGGTTCCCCTGGTGTTGCAGTTGTTCGTGGGCGGCGGTAGTCACTTGTCATCAGGTGAGCCGCATGCTCGTTTGCCCCCTCTCCTATATAAAAAAAACTTAAACTAAAATTTTTAATTGTCATATAGTACTCCCCGTGATATTGTGCCAAGAACGCTGGCTGCGATTCCTCGCTGAATGGCTAAGCCTTTGAGCGAGAAAAGAACCAACCCTCTCATCACCAGCAGCGACGAGCAGTCGCGAATACAGTTATAATTTAATTTATATAAATACATCATGTTAAAAAATTCTTAAACGCAGATAGATAGTTTTAATAATAGATAGTTTCATATCATCTCTGTATTTTATTCTATCTCTGTTGTATATATTTTATAAAATTCAATTAAAGAGGAGCTTCCATTAAAACGAATTAATTTCCTAACCAAATGATGATAATGACATTAAAGATCCCGGTTTGTTATTGTTTAAAAAGGTGTTGTCAAAAATACCCGTATCACGGTCCCGGTCTATTCTACGAAAAACGGGAATAATATTGCCGATTTTTTTATATTTGACTTTCATAAATTTGGATTATTGTAGTGTTGATTCGTTTTCTTCGATCCGATACTAACACAAGATTATCGCTTACAAATTTTTCTGTTTACTAGTTTAAAGTAATCTCAAATTTGAAATATCTACGCCTTCCACAAAAAGGTTTTTCTAAAGAGACATAGATAAACATATTGATCTTTTGCATATATTGTAATACTTACACGAGAGCAACAAAAGAAAACTAGGCCTCTGAAACACACACCTCGTTTATATATTCTCTGGAGTGTATTGAGGCTCATGAAGTTCTGGAAACGACGATTGTCATAAAAACTTAAGATACTTCCATTATCTTCTAATATCTTAATTTTACTGTTACTAACTACCGCTTGTACTTCGTAAGTTTTTCGTTATTATAACTTTGAAATAATAAAGTTTAAGGTCTTGCCTATCTATTTGTCAATAATTTCGTTTCCGTGTCAACAAAAGCAATTTTGTGTTACTTTTGTTGAAACGGAAAATAAATTATCACACACTCGAGTCTATAAAATAAAATATCACACACTCGAGTCTATAAAAAGGCAAATGCTTGACATTGAAACGAACTTGATGATAATAAATAATTTTTGTAAAAATATTTATAAAAGATAATATTTAGAGGCGTAATAGGAATATCAAATTCCGCTTGCCTCGATTCGTAAACGATGGTGATAAATCAATTCACGTGAGTTGAGCGATAAATTGTGTACAAATTTCACCTCCGAGGAAATAACTCGTTTTGAAGAATTATCTTGACTTTCTCGCATGTCGGATAATTATATATATATAGAAATATTTCCAAACTATAAAATCTTACATAAAAACAGTTCCGATGTTCATATATTTTTAGCCGAAAAGTACGAGTATTATAGCAAAAAATACTGAAATAACAAGGCAGTTATTACCGTTATATTAATTATCAATGTCATCAAATATCAGATGTTGTAGGGTTTCCTTTTCGACTTCAAAAAGAAGAAGGAATTCGACTGTATGTTGTTTTTTAATGTGCGTTACGAGTACTTCTTCATTTTTTTCTAGGCGAACCGGTTTTGATGATTATTTTTTATTTGCTGGTGCTTCTCATGTGGTCCCATATAAATTTGATCAAGATCTGACCAATAGTCTTTGAGTTATCCTTAATAATTTATATTGAAGTCGGTTGTACAATTTTAAATTATCACCCTAAGACTTTGGGTTGGTACGACACTTTTTTTTAGGAAATTTACAGCCGCTAAACGTTTATTTGGAAGTTCCATTCCTTTTTTCTGAGAGAGTTATAATGAAAAAAAAATTCTAAGGAGCTCACGCTACGATATTTAAGATTAATGGACTCCGATAATTATCATTTCATTTGTTTTATAGAAATAAGGATGATAAATGAGAAGTTTTTTTTTCTAACAGTGGTTGAGCCACGCTGCAGTGCAGGGCAGTATCGCACGGATGGGCCGGCTCGAACCGGGGTGGTACCACGACCTCACAGAAAACCAGCGTGAAGTAGAGGTTTACCTCTGCGTTGCGCTTGGTGAGTGCAGGTGGCCGGAGGCCCTTTTTACTGGAAAAAAGGCATTCCATCTTAGTCCTCACGGGTGACAACGCATCTACATTTTGATTTGTAATAGAGGATAGATGTAGATGTCTATGGGCCGCAGCAACCACTTACCATCGGGTGGACTGTGTGCTCGTTTGTCACCCTAATCCTATAAAAAAAAGTGAAGCAATTGGTTCATTGGCACTATTGAAATACTACTTTCATTACCTCGTAAGTCTGTCTACCGCTGAAAATCGGCATCTCCCTCTATAGACCCACTTTGCCACCATTTTCCTGTAGCCATAATACATCTGCAGCGTAGCTCTACTATATACCATTTACGCGGTAATAATAGATCAATGTAAGCATAATCATTTAATTAAAACACAAGGAATCATTGAAAACGTCTTGTATATTTTTCCTGTATTAAAACGAGGTCAAATATTGGGATTTTATACGTACACTCTCAGAGCTTGTTAAAGTGATACTGAATCCTCCGCGTAAATTCTGCGCAAGACAGGATTATAGTGCAAGATCAAGTGTATGTGCAAGCACAGGTGCACTCTCTATTCCCTTACTCTTCCGATGGGATGGAAAACCGATACGACCGTAGAAAGATCAGACGCAGGACTAACGGTTTTACGTGCTTTCTGAGGCACGGAGAGAGACATCGATACCTTCCTGACTGGTGAGCTACTGAGAATATGTTGGTGGAAATGCTCAATCAATGATTTCTTTTGGCAATCATGGTCAGCAGTTGTACTCTACTAATCACTAGAGCAACCACGAGGCAGGGCAGTGCTCTAAAGTACACAACAACGCTTTTATTCGCAATCAAATGAATGAAATGGAAACTTATAAAAAACAAATATTAATTTGTGTTTGTAGAGGCACGCTGCGTATATTATATGTTTACAGCACGAATGGTTCAGCTTGACTAGGGAGGCAAACGCTTGCACACAATAACTTTGTAAAATAACAGCACGAAGCTTCTTTGCATTGTATAGTGAGTGTACATAACTGGAGACCCTTTAATGGAAAGAATACTATCTAAGACCTCAGGGATGACGACAAATTTTAATTCTTATTTGAACGTAGAAGTAAAAGTATATGGTCAATAGTATCCACTTACCATCAGGTGGACTGTGTGATCTTTCGACAGTTACGCAAAAGAGATCAAACCTACGCAATAAATCTGCTTTTGTATAATATATATGCGTTTGAAGTTTGGATTGGTATTAAATGATTGATTCGTTTGATAAAACGAGTATTTTTGCTTGTCAGGGACTGCGGCTTTTGCTAAAATTATTTTTACTACGTGAAGGTATACAGTTCTAGTAAGCTTAGCGTTCGCTGCAAACTTCACAGTACTCAGATAACTCCGATTCATGCACGGCTGGCACCAAAGAATTTCTTAATTGATATTTTAAATGTTGATTCCTACGTGCTTGGCTTTGACGAAAAACATAGTGGATGTAACAAACCTGCATGTCTGAGAAATAACATAATATGGAAGATATATGTAAAGTCT
Source organism: Parnassius mnemosyne (assembly GCA_963668995.1). NCBI lineage: Eukaryota > Metazoa > Arthropoda > Insecta > Lepidoptera > Papilionidae > Parnassius > Parnassius mnemosyne. The sequence continues at coordinate 63,017,581 of CAVLGL010000082.1, read as the reverse complement.
GCCAACAAGCTCTGACTAAACTCTACCTACCCCTCTGGGTTACAGGTGTGAGTTTTTTTCTATGAATATAACATTAAATGCCTTAAGTCACTTGGTAATTTATTTAAATAAATATAAAATAGAATATATAAGTAATTTTAAGTAATATTTAAAGTAATTCAACAAAAAAAACTCAGTTTCATCTGGAAAGGATTTATTAACGTGGCTTTATTTAGATTTAACATTTTTTTTTACAAAATAAGCGTGACAAACGAGAGCACACAGTCCACCTGAAGGTAAATGTATGCTGCGGCCCAAATACACCTATTTTCTCTATTTTATATATATATATATTTTCCCTATCTTCTCGTATCAGGTAAGGATATCTCAAATGCGTGTAATGCTCTTCCAGCCGATTTTGATACGTTGATACGATGATACCATGACGTTGGCCTATTATTAAATGCCGATAAAACCAAAGTCATTATTATCAAATCCCCATACATGAGATATCCTAATCCAAACCCATTAATTGTTCATAATCGCGACTGCCTACATCAACTAGGAACTTGCCAATGTCCTACAATCGAAGTTGTGACCACACAAAAATACCTCGGTCTTATAATTGACTCAAAGTTTAACTGGAGCTTCCACATTGAACATGTATGTAATAAGTTGCGTCAGTTTCTAGCCAATATAAAAATCTTAAAAAATCGCACACCATTCAAAGTAAAACTGATGCTTTACAACTCTCTGGCTGAATCCTATATTCAATATGGTTTGTCAAGTTATGGTCGGACGTACAAATCATATTTAAAACAGATCTATGATCTTCAACTTAGAATTCTTAAAAATATTGTATCCCCAAATATGCGTGTCCTAATTGATAATGATGAAAATGAGATTTTTAAACATTGTAAAATCTTACCAGTTTATGACCAAATTAAATTCATGTTATTAAAGCAATATTTCTTTTGCGATAACATAAAGACATACATAGAACAACCTGTACGTACGTGCGTTATGACACAAAACCGGCTCCGGTACATCACTGCTAATAATGTCTACGGGCAGCGGACGGCCGCTTATCAGGTACCGCATTTAATAAATAATTTACCTTTCGATTTACACGAAAAAATTTCACAAAAATCATTAAAACTAAACTCAAAAGCCTTTTCATATCTAAATTATAATTGCCTACTATATCTACTTACTTAACAATAACATACCTACCTGCCTAGTTCTTACTTTTACTTTGCTACTACTTAAACCAAGTTGTTAACTTACCTTCTTAGTCTTTATATTCTAACTATACATACTAACTACTCACATACCTAACAACTTACTTAGTATGGGTCTTGCACATAATATGCTGACTTAAACTAAATTATTTAGCATCAAGTCAAACCTCCATGGTTTTTAGATGTTAATTAGACCTGTACATGTATTCTCTTCTTTTGATCTGATAAATAAACTAAAAAAAAATTATCCTCCATTAAAAATCAAATTTCAGGTGCTCTGACACACCTAAAAGCTAAGATGGAACGCCTCGTTACTGTTATTAAAGAAAAAATGTATTTATATATAGCAATAAAATATCAATGTAATTCAGTGGTATCACTGAATTTTTGTTCTCCATACTCCAACTTGGTTATAGTAAGTACAGGATTAAAGTGCACTAAATAGGTATGTCCAGTTTTACTGGTTTAAAAATAATGCGTGTTTTATTTAACACTAAACAATACCTCACGAAGACCCAGCGAATCAAAATATACATTTATCATACAGGGTTAAGTATGAGTATGTAGGTTTGTTCATTATGATTTGCCCGCTAGCCCGGGCGCAAAAGCCATAACACTAAAAGCAATAACATTACTTAAAATGATGAAAATGTCTTCCTTGCTTTATGCCCATATATGCTTATATCTTTTTATGTATATTCCGCATGATTTAAGTAAAGTGACTACTAGGGATTTAGTGCCAATTTTTTTATTATTAAATTACGGATAGTTTATTCAATTGCAATTTGTATTAAAGTAAAATAATATTACTTTCTATTATATTCACCGAAGACATCTCAAGTGGCGATTTCATCGTGAATACAAGTCAGAGATAATAGAATGTTCCGTATATTTATTTATTTATGTGAAAACAACTTTTAATAATAGAAGTTCGACGAATATTTTGTTCAAACATTTCTACAAATTGTATACAATTGCTGCCGTATTCTTGTGAGACATGTTCAAAGAGATGACATTTTTCAACAAGATGATTTAAAAGTAATGTTTTAATGATATTGAATAATGTTTTATATTTCACTGATTCTACATATACATGGTTAATATAATAATGGATTATATGTAGAGATGAAATATTATAGGATAAGGATTGCAGTGTAAAGACATTTGTTTTAATAAAAACAATCACAATCATCATAATCGTCATTACATCCCATCACAAGTCCACTGATGAACACAAACCACCCGGAGGAACACCACAAAGCATGGTCCTTAGCCACCTGTATCCATTGCCTTCCTGCCTCTCTTACCAGGTCCTCACTTCATGTTGTTGGGGCCACCCCACACTTTGCCTACCAGTACGAGGATGCCATTCGAGAATCTTTCTTTCCAATCAGTTGTAGATTTTTCGAGCTGGCCGGCCGGAATTATTGATTAAAATTTTAATTTTCAATAAAATGGATTTATTAAAGTGGCGTTACTCAGATTTAAAATAGTCATCATAGATCATCATTGTATGCAGTTATGGTTTTTTCGAAATAAATCTTGTTGACTTTTTACCACAAACATTTAAGTAGTCCTATATATTTAAATCTCTTTACTTTTTACCTAGACCACTAGCTGCATTGTTCTCTATCTTTGTGAAATTTCATTATAATCGGTTCAGCAGTTCTGAAGATTAGCCTGGACTGACAGACAGACGGAAAGACTTACAAAAATTAAAAAAAAATCATTCATGCTTTAATGACACTAGCTCACAAGACAGTTATTTCGATGTTACAGACAGACGCTTAATTTTTTTAAATGTATATACGTGTATATAGATTGAAATTAAAAATAAATCTTTTACTTTAACCACATCGCCATCATCATCATCAGCTTGTGGCGGTCTACTGCTGGTTATAAGCCTCTCCCAAGACGCGCCACTTAGTTTGGTTTTCGGCTCACATTATCCCCATATATAATAACAAATGGATGAAGGATGAAGGAGGGTATAATTGGTTGTCGTTAAAACCACTATTGCCTTACATGCTGAATTCATTACAGATCACACACTTATTTGTACCAATTTTAATAACACAATTCACAAAATGTTTACAAAAATATTTGTTTACAGCTTAATTACACAATTCACACAATTATTTGTACATAGATTAATTAGTTTCTTCACAATATAAATACTTCACGTTTATTGTCAAGTATTTGACTATGTTTTACTTCACTAGAACACTCACAACGATTACGCGACACAACTTTAACGCGATCGGCGCTAGAGAGTGACTGGCCGCAGCACGTTTTTTTTTTTTGCGCCCGAAGCAATTGGAAAATGGGCTACCCTTTACGTTGGAAGGCGGAAAATGCATTACGCATACCACGATAGGCTATCCATCGTGGCTATGGGGGACTCACGCCCAACCGGGGAGCCTAAGTGATACCCCCTAAAAACCGCCTTTGGGGACTGACAACCAGCTGTTTAAAGCTTCTCATGCCGTATCGAAAGCGACCCTCTTTTGGGAAAAGAGGGCGCAGGCGGCTATAAGCCGCTGAGGGAGTGCCTATGAAGGCATTTTAATTATGAATAAAAATTAATTATGAAAATTAATTATGAATTTGACTGAGCCGCCAGGAGGCAGTTCAAGTCGTTTGACAGTTTGTTTGCGGATCCGAGAGAGAGTTCCTCGGCCTGCGGACGCGATAGCGGGAGGAGAGTGGGGCTGCATAACTAGCTGCCTCACGAATTAGTATGTTATTATGCGACTCTGATACTTTGAAAAAGTTTTCAGAGAGTTTTTTAATAAATTGTTGTATTGTTGGGATTTCGAAGTCCCGATGAAGGTCGGCATTACGGACGTACCAAGGTGCGCTCGTAGCTCGACGACAGAAGTGATTTTGGACTATTTGAAGTTCATTTATAATTTTAGAATTAGCGTGTGCAAAAATAGGGGCCGCGTATGACATTAATGGTCGTATACAAACCTTATAAAGGGTTCGCTTATTTCTTAAAGACATTTTACTATGTCGACCTAACATACTGTTAAGCCTACCTAGATAGAACCGTGCTAGACGGGTAACTCTTTTGATATGAGGCTCGAAAGTAAGCCTTGTGTCAAGGGTGACACCTAAATATTTAGAAGACGTATGCCAGGGAACTGTGGTCTCTAACATACGTATTGGTGGAATATTTTTATTGATTTTTAATCGGCGTCGTTTCCAATTGAATTGAACTGCGGAGCTCTTATCCGGGTTCACATCGATGCGCCATTTTTGGAACCAAGCTCCTAGGTCATCGACTGACTTTTGGATCTTTTTCCTTACGAAAGGTAGTGTGTGACCTTTAAAGTATAGGGCAGTGTCATCTGCAAATAGGGAGAGCTGTACACCATTCGATGGGATTGGAATATCGTTGGTGTACAAGATGTTGAGGAGGGGAGCAAGTACAGATCCCTGAGGAACACTAGTTATGATGGGTCTCTGAGAGGAGAGCGTGCCTTCGTATCTAAAACGAAAGGTACGATGTTGTAAGTAAGAGGCCACGAGACGTACTAAACGATCGGAGAGACCTACTCTATATAGTTTAAATATAAGGCCTTAGTGCCAGACTCGGTCGAAGGCTTTGGCGATGTCGAAAAATACCGCGATGGTTTAATGTCGACGTGGATGAAAACCGCTGAGGATGTATTCCACAATGCGGTGAACTTGTTGGGGGCAGGAGTGTTTCGCACGGAAACCAAATTGGTGGGGGATGATAATAGGGTCACCGTCTGTGGGAAACAGAGAGCGCCTCATTCTATTTTGAATGACTCTTTCAAAGAGCTTGCCCATGGCCTTGAGGAGGCTAATGGGACGATGACTGGAGGGGAGGTTAAGAGGCTTGCCTGGCTTGGGAATACCAATGACATTTGCCTCTTTCCACGTAGTTGGAAAGTAACTAAGATTGAAGCAGGCGTTGAAAATAATAGCTATGAGGGTTAACACCTGCTCTGGAAAGTATTTAAGGGCTTGGTTGGAGATGCCATCCGCGCCCGGAGCTTTTTTGGGCTTAAGTCCTTTGATGAGGGACGAGATCTCATCATTTGATACAGTAATGGGGTCAGAGGTTGTAGGGGGTGAGTTCCGACGGCGGACCTCATCCTCCACTTCCTGAATATGTGAGGGGTCGACAGGTTGAGAGCTAGGAGAGCATTGTTCGGCAATGCTGTCTGCGAAGCACTCAGCCTTTTCGTCGTCCTCGAAGGCAACCGTACCGTCGGGGCGAGAGAGAGGGGGAGTGTGAGTTATAGCATCTATACGGAGGGCTCTAGCCATCTTATAGTACGCTGTATGTGAGGGAGATATATTCTCCATGAGTTCACTCCTTTGGAGGTCTCGAAGTTTAGAGAGGCGGAAACGGAGTTGTCGTAGAAGACGATTCGCCGTGTGCCTATATTCGGGGGTGGGATATTTTGCTTCTCTCCGGAAAGCAGCTTTTTTAGCTTTTAATAGGTTGCTAATATGTAGGGGAAGCCCACTATTATTAACAACCGGAACGACTCTTTCATTCTCCTTAAGGGAGGATTTAATAAGTTTCGAGAGTGAATCGACCGCGGTGTCGATTTTTTCAGGACTGTCTAGGTCTATGTCCGACGATGGGTAGTTGGGGGAGTCCTGTGAGTCTATAGCTTTAGCTAGAGAATCCTTGAAACCCTTCCAATTAGTAAAAGTTTTCGTTGTTGTTATGGGGGGTGGCTGATGGCCAAGAATAAGGGAGACCGGTCGGTGATCGGATCCAATATCGTCTAGTGTCTCGATTGACCTGAGGTTAAGAGAAACTCCTTTGAGTAACGCAATATCTAGTATATCGAGGGCGTAATCGGTGGCATCGGGATAGTGAGTATCACCGAGTGGACTGTGGATTGTAATGTCAAGAGACTGCGTTATTTCAAGCAGTTTCTTGCCACTACGATTAGTTGCACGGCATTTCCATTCATTATGTTTAGAGTTAAAATCTCCAAACATAATGACTGAATTGCCTAGCGATAAGATAGCCTCAAAATCTTTTTTGAGGGGGTCAATTCCAGGGGGAATGTAACAGGAGGCTATGACTAAAGACTGATGTCTCGTCATAGCTAACCTGCATATCGTAGCTTCCATATTGGTAAGTTGAGGCGTATTAATGTGAGAGCAATGTAATGTCCTCTTGTAATAAATGGCCGTTCCGCCGCCTCGGCGGTCGGGCCTGTCATTACGAAGAAGAGAATAATTCTTAATAGAAAGGCCTGTGGTGTCCTTTGATTTGAGATTAGTTTCCTGTAAGAGGAGAAAATCGGGTACGCGATCTCTAATGAAGAGCTTAAGCTCTGGGAGGTTATTTCGCAATCCGCGAATGTTAAAAGAGATAAGCGATAACCCTTTAGGCTTTATAAGTCCGTGACTTATAGGCAGAGCAGATGGCTCTGTCATTGTGAAGTTAAGTTAATTAAGTTAACTTAACTTACAATGAGCGCAATAGATTATTATGCTCTACGAGAGCTAATAGACGGTCCTGAGGGGACCGAGCAGCGCGCAATTTACTCGCTAACACTGCAATTTCGTTGATGTCAATGTTCCTTATCGTGGCGAAAACCGTGTTAAGGTCATCGACCATTGATGGCTGTTTCGCTTGAGGAGCGGAGGAGGTTGCCCGCGGTGAGTCAACCTTTTTAGGGCCCCAGGGAAATACTGGAGCATGAGAAGGCTTTGAAAAGCCCGAAGGTGGCCTAATAGGCGCCTGCGGTGGTCTAACGGGACCCTGAAGGGGTCGTGCGCAGCCTTGCGGCGTCTGAGAGAAGCCCTGACGGGGCTTCCTAACATATAATGCCGGGAATGAACGGTCATTGACCGGCGGTGGGACCTGCCTATTTGGGCGATGACGAGAAGCGCACGGGCATCCTCTATAGCTTGCCAGGTGGCCTGTCTGTTGACACAGGACGCACGCGGGCGGGGATACGGCATCTTTGGGCCGGGGGCACTCCTTAGTGGTGTGCGGGTCTAGGCACTTAACGCACCTGGATGGAGCGGAGCAATTGGCCGCCGCATGCCCATAAAGCTGGCAGCGATGGCACTGCGCCGGGAAACCGCGCCTATGCGGTGGCTCAACTTTGACTCCCGACAAGCCGCACACGGTGCGTACTTGTCGTAAGATAGCTTTCGCCTCCGGAACGTCAGTGAGTATAACAAAGACTATCGGGTATCTCAACCCGGTTCTGCTGTGCATTCTATGCACAGCCTCAACAGGAAATCCTTGCGACTTAAGGTCCTCAAGGATTTCTTTGTTAGAGAGCTCGAATGGGACGCCTCGGATGACGACCCTGACTTTACGCTCTTCCAGAAGAGCGTAAGTGTGGTAAGACACACGTTTGTTTGTAAAAAGTCTCGTATTGTGGCGAAAATCGTCTATTGACTGCTGAACTATTTTAATGGCTACGCCCATGTTGGTAGCTTGGTCATTTTTAATACCCGAATCATAGCAGATCTTGCTAAGTCGGGTGAATTCTGCTTTGTCTCTTAAAAAGACAGGGGGAGGGACTTGCTTGTTCGCGAGTTGCGGAGCGCAACGTGAAGCCAGGTTCGACGGCGCTGGGATGTCTAACGACATAAGAGGGGTCGTGGCAGCGACGGGGGCTGCGGGGGAAGACGCGACAGCGGCGGGGGCTGCGGGGGTGGAGACAGCGGCACGGGCCGCTGAGACGGGGGGCGAACGGCTTTTCGCGGCGCGCTTCGCTGCGCGCTTTGACGAAACCGTGGTGTAAGATGTATTTGATTCACCGGTATCATCGGAGTCAGAGGACTCCGATGTCCTGATGCTTGACTTATTAGCAGGCCTCTTCCGGTAGGCAAATATTGACGACGTGGAATCGGAGTGAGAGCACTCCATATCGATCTCAAGGGACGCGAACGAGTTCCGGGACTCGAGGTAGGCCGCTATAACGGGCGGCGGTGCCTGAACGGCGGGAGGAGCCAGAAGGGCTGATATGGCTGCGTTAAGAGCCTGCGGGTCAGTATGCAACCTATTGACGGCATCGTGCATGGAACGTATCAATTCCTGCGAGGACATTTTACGTATCTACTTTAGGGGCAGGGATCACCATTCTCAGAAGAACGGGACGGTCTTATCGAAAACAGTAAGGGCGGGATCACCGTTCTGAAAAGAACGGGACGTTCTTAATTCAAGGAGTAAGTGCCTCTGCTCTCAAAGGAGCAGGGCCTTGCTCAGAAAAGAGCAAGTAACTCCCTAGAAACAGTATATACACGTACACGTTATACAAATAAATAACGAAAACAAAATTAGAATTAGTTAACAATAACAATCAATAATAAAAATAACAATAACAATAACAAGCAGAGGTCAGTCAAACCTCCCCCGCCCAAAGACAGGGGGGCAAGAACTGTTAGCAGAAATGACTCACCAAAGCGTCGACGCTGTACAGCGCGAGCAGGACAGCGGAGGCGCGAGAGCGAGAGAGCACTACCGTACGGGGACGGATACGTGGACTACCTGGACACGACCGCTTGAGAGCGGTGCCACAGGCGGAATGACACAAGTTTTTTTTTTGCCGCAGCACGCAGTGCACGCCTATTTTATACTGTCTTGTGGCGGAAGAGCGAGCGCTCACGTGATCTGAGGTCATCGCGTCAGGTCTAGTCGCGGTTGACCTCTTGCGCCGATACGGCCATTCTGTAATAGGCGCGTCCCTACGCCTTTCTTCTTGTTTCACTCTGTGGAATAAAACGAAATTAAGCTCTCATCTTCGGCTTGAGTGTCAGTTTCAACAATTCACGTCAGACACATAACACATATATCACGTAAGACACATAACACATATACCACGTAAGACACATAACACATATACCACGTAAAACACAACACATATACCACGTTAGACACATAACACATACCACGTAAGAACTCGTTTAGCGAAGTTCACATTAGACCTCATAGCCTCAGCGCTAATTTTTGCCTCAGCCTTAGAACCTCGGCGTTCGTTTTGGCTCCCGTTTACAAGACAAAGATAGTATTAGACCTCATAGCCTCAGCGCTAATTTTGGCCTCAGCCTCAGATCCTCAGCGTTCATTTTGGCTCTCGTTTACAAAAATAAAAATAGTATCTTACTCAACTTTTGTTTTCTTGTGCGTCGGAACTGTATCTGCCTCTGATCACTCTCGACATCTCTTTCATTTTCTCCAATTTTATTATTCATTGCCGGTACTGCTATTACCCTTTTCTTTAACCTCATTACTTTAGCCTTCCCTGCGTTGTACCGTAGTTGATCTTCCGCAACCCGATCGGTCGTCCTTTCACAAACTTCTTTCTTCTGTGAATATGAGTCGGTGTGCCTGCCTCGATTTTTTTGTGAACATAGGTTAATTTATAGACCTCAATATGTACATAATAAATATAAGGTAGGTTCTCTATGTCTCGCCAGCAGGCATACAAAATATAAAATTAGTAAGTGCATCATTAATTAGTAACATTTATAAAAAAATCTCTTCTAATGTCACGCTCTAATTGAAATCATCATATAATATAAGATATTAATAATTACCAAAAATTTAAACATAAGAAAGGTATAGTGTACAAACAATAATTGTTATCATTTTGTCTAGTATTAATTGGCAAATGTCATTATAGTTATGTAGTCAATGCAGTTTAATAATATAATATGTTTATATCAAAATTTATCATTAAGGAATTCATCTATAGAATAATATGCTTTATCATTTAGTAGATCAAATAGTTTACGTTTATAAATATTTAAGTTGTCACAATCTCTAATGCACTTAGGTATTTTGTTATATACTTTTGGGACACCAATGGCAATGGCAATTGCGTATATGCTCTTCTGTAAAAAAAAACAGTTCTACTTGGTACTAAATGAAGCTTATTTGAGCGACGTTGCCTTTCCACAAATTTATACAAGTTAATATTACGTTTTACAAAAATGCTTGTTTCATAAATATATAATGAGGGAAATATTTTTTTCATCAATAAGTCGCAATGGTTCAGGAGAAACACATCCTCTTCCTGTTCTGCCGACTTCCAAAAAGGATACGGTACTCAATTCGACGCGTGTTTTTTTATGTGTGTTACCTCATAACTTTTTAATGGGTGAACCGATTTCGATGATTCATTTTTTATATGAAAGCTGATACTTCTCGTCTAGTTTTATATGAATTTGATCAAAGTCAGTCCAATAGTTTTTGATTTATTTGAGTTATTCTTAATAACTTATATTGAAGTCGGTTGTACAAAATTTTTAATTTTTAATTATTGTTAGTAAGCATTTCGATTAGTGTTTGACTATTTCAAAAGTACTTAATCATTTTTGCCAATAAGTCTTCTGAGTATTTTTTGACTGTGGGGCCATTTTTCGTTATTCTTATTACTCTTTCCACTTGGCCATTTCCTCTACTTATATAACCAGCACACTGATGTAATTCAATCCCATATTCTTGATAGTACCCTTTATAGTGCGATAGGAAAGCACCGTCATAATCAACTACAATGTGTTTTGGTGTGCTAAAGGGGAAGACAATATCTTGGAGTTGTTGTAGTACGCCTACCAGGGATCTGTTTTTAGGATATTGTAGTACCACAAATTTTGTGTAGGCTGTTTGTATTATTGATATTTTCCCTGCGTTGATCTGCTTAAAAAAGTTTCATATGTAAATTATGGAGCAAAAAGATCGTTGTTTCTTATTCTTTTTCTTATAATTTTTATTTGTATCCTCTGTTAAAGCAGCCTCATTCTTTTCATTATGCGATTCAGCAAAAGCATTTTCTTTACACCATCGAGCTCTGTGTCCTGTCTGACCACACACAAAACAAGTTTTGCTTTGATCGCTTTTCATCCTTTAACTAGGCACATCTGTTTCAGCAGGTGAATGGTTACATTTACGCATAGTTTTGGGTATAGAAATCAGTTCGGGTACGGTATTCGACCTACTGGTTCAGAGCTCGGTGCGAAGTAAGTCTCATGAGTAATGCTTCCAATGACAAATTAGACAACATCTTGTTCAATCGGATTTAGTTTGACTATTTTCCTAAACATCCTCAGAACATTTGATATGTATTCAGAGACATTGTCAGCATCATCAGTAACTTTAAAACATTAGAAAAGTACCTTGTTTCCGGCTTGAAAGTCTGGAGCATATCATCTTTCATTTCAGCCCAGGTAGTGGTTCGATGTAAGTAGTCATCAGCCCATGTTTATGCTAGACCTTTATCAGGATCAAAAGACGGGAATTACATGTCAGATATACGAACTTTAGGCTGATCATCCGGTCGTATTATCTTTGACATTTCTGAGAAGGCAGAACAGTGTTCCTGAGACATCTGTGTCATAATCTCGCACAATATATTCGTGAGTGTTTTTGCTGAAATTGACCTCATTGTATTGCTTGTTGTGACCGAAGATTGTTGGCGTTGATACGTCCCCTCTTTTGATGTTGAAGAAGGGTGTAATAGGTTGTCGTTAAGGCTTTAACTAGCCTGAATGACCTTGACGAAACGGCAATCGCAGAGATTTTAGCCGATGTCAATACCGTCTAGCAACTACGTTCTGTATTACTTATAAAAGTGCAAAGATTAATAGCCTGCAGAGATGACAATTATATAAGTGACATACTGCCTGTTATGCTTGCGCATCACTGAGAATTATGTCGCGGTTACGCATCTTCAATTACATTGCACGGTGTGGTGCTGTAGCTTTGTCCGGTAGGCGTCACGAGCTATCAAGTGTTAAAGTTTCAAGTACGTAAGAGTTTTTTATTATATATGTTAAAAAGTATTTATTTGTGTCGTATTAGTAGATCTGGGTCAAAGCGTTCGTTGTAAATTTTCCCGGGTTTGATCCCCGACAGCACGAATGAAATTTGTAATTGCAATTTTCGTCAACACGTATTGGGGAAGCACGGCGGGCATTTCCTTGCTCTGAAACCCTCTCAGAAATAAAAAAAGAGTCCTGTGCCCAGTAGATGGATTGTATAGCCTATTACTTTACTTTGTAGCAATATTTATATTCGTTTCAGATATAGAAGGGTACCTTATGCTGACAAAAATATCATGTGGAGGCGACGAAAACGTAAAACATCTTTGTACCTATTACCTAAAACGTTCGAAAGATTGTCAGTCATGTCATACGCCACATTTTCTATAGAGCGTAGAACATTGCAGATAGGGCAAAATAATAAATAATCCAAAATATTATGGGAACTATTTATTAATAATATATACATTTATATATTTTAAAAATAATGAACAAGCTGCAAGGTTCAACTAATCATGTTTTGTGTAAACACAATCGTAAAATTCCTGTTTTAATTTTTACCAATTGATGAAACGTAGTCAAGATCACTTCATATAAAATATATTTAATTAAAATTGACACGTGACCTATTTGGCCTTCTACTTACAACTCGGCGGAAATTTGAAAAGAAGATTTTGTCTTTTCATACAAGTATTGTTTACAACTGGCGTGGTTTCGAAAAGCGTGATTAAGTGTCAGCGGTACATAATCAATTAAATACTGAACTTTTTTGAAATTTATTTTTTTGTTTATTTTTGTTATATCTTCTTAAAAACTGACGCCATCTCACTATTTTATTATTTGTTTTTTTTTTTGTAACGCATAAGGATAAGTTAGACTAAGTTAGATTAACTTGGATAAGTTTATAATTTTTTTGACTTTATCACAAAATTTCCGCAATAAATTATTACCTTTTCTACAGTGATTCTCTCCTCTTAGTTTCGGCGTGACTGTAGGATGTTATAGTGAGTCACCGTCAGTTACTAAGCGGCCATAATTCATTATATGTATGTATAGATATACATATATACATTTTTTGATTTTAATATTTATGTTTTTTTGAATTTTGATTGATTTTTTTAAAACCTGGTAAAATTATTTTTCTCAATTGCAGACAAAACAATATTGATTGCGCATTTCTAAAACAAAATTTTACCTCTTCTTCTTCTAATAATAGCTCCTGCACCTAACACGGCGGAATAGTTATTATTATCTATAAGACCATTTGCGGAAACAGTTTTTGTTAACAGTTGTGAGTGTAACATTTTATCAGCTGCTTTGTTTATAGTGCCTTGAGCAACACTTTGCCGGTTTCTGTACAGAAAATGATGCTGGCTTTGCAAATATGGATGGCCGCTACCATTGAATATAATACCCGCTATGTTATACTTATTTACATAGAAACTTTAATTATCATTTGCATAAAATTCTAAATAGCACTTTTTACACAAGAAAGTAAACTTTTAGATCTTGTTTTTAACTAATTAAGTAAAAAGTAAAACAAACCAATAGGGCCGTGATTTAAAATTTCTTGCAACTTTTTATAGAAAAGCATGACCTTATCATAATATAAAAGTCAATCATTTAGCCATGTGATAAAACTTTTAAGTGTGCCAGTGAAACATTATTGATGATATTCGGGTCATTATACTGGAAATAGTCTTTTAAATATTTTGTAGTACAATTGATAATCTTCAGTATGATTGACCGTGTATATGACTTTTATAAGTCTATGTTATTTTTGATGAAAATTATTATTGCAGATAAAAGCCCTTTCACATTTATTTTAGTCTCGAATTAAATAAATCAAAATGAAAATAATAACTTTGGCTCTTTATAACTGATCTTTAAATGTAAAACACTGACTTGAAATTATATAATTTTTGGCATTTTTTTAATTCTTTGAACTTTTTTAAAATTTTGTTGAAACTCTACTGGTAATATATATATATATATATTATAGTTCTTGATGAAAATAATGTATGCGCGTTACATCGCATCCCATCAAGAATTTCTAATATAATTCTTGGTGTAAAGCTAAGACGTGATAATAACTGTAAACAATAGAATAACAAAATAATGAAAACATTTACATTTACATATAAAACATTTACAAAAATACTTGCTTTATAACCTAATAAATATTATTTAACCGTAATAAAATAAAACAAGGTAGTCTTCGCCATGAAATTAAAAATAAATATTTTCGATTATTTTTGCAATATCTAACTGCCGGATCAGTGCGCGATTCTGATCCATCTAAAGATGCTAAATTTCAGCAAGCACTGTTAAATTCAATAGGAGTGACAGAAAAACGGTTCTTGTTATAGAAAGGTAAATAAATTATTTAAACTATAAAGTAAAATCACTTTATTACAAATCAAAATTGCCCAGTAGCTTTATTAACATGAGACATAATTGTACGAGTGCTTACAATACTTAACATTATTTTACTGAAATCTCAGAAAGTTTTTTTTAATAGAGTAAGGGTGACAAACGAGCACACAGTCCACCTGATGGTAAGTGGTTGCTACGGCCAATACACATCTACATCTATTCTCGATTACGTATCAAAATGTAAATACGTTGTCACCCGTGAGGACTAAGATGTAATACCTCGTTTCCAGTAAAAAGGTTCTCCGGTTATCTACACTCACCATACGAAACACAGCAGGGTTAAACTGCAATTGTACATGTTATTCCGTGACAGCGTGGTCCTTCCTCGATCGAGCCGACCCATTCGTGCTACAACCATACTTACTACTAATATAGCTGCAGCATGGCTCTAACACGTAAGAAAAAATTGATGTTGAAAATTTAAGTATTTTTAGAAGCAACTTTGCAATTATTTTCTATTGAGTTAATTTTTGTGGAATCGTGTTTTGCAAACCGCCACCTGAAATACGTACAATTTTTTTTCGATAATGACGTGAAATTACAAAATGATCCCTATGCATTTCAATGTGGCTCTATTCAGCCTCTTAATATGAACATACCTCGGAATTCAGAGATTTTAAAAGTTTTCATGCGTAGATAATGGAAGATATAATATTATATTATTACTGTCCCGTGTGAGGCAACCTTTATACTTATATACATATTCTCATCATATTTTTATGATTGGTTAGAAAAATTATATCTAAATGCAAACTTTCACAGGGTAATTTTTTTACTATTTTTACCCAACAAGTAGTAAAGCAACTACAATCCCATCGATAAGTGGTTATGTAGTCTAAGATGACTTAACAAAAACCTATTCACTCTTGCTTAATAGTACTAGGTAAGTATTAGTTGCGACCTATTTGTGTGTGTGCATGTGTGCGTGCGTGCGTGCGTGCGCGCGTGCGTGCGTGCGTGCGTGTGTGTGTGTGTGTGTGTGTGTGTGTGTGTGTGTGTGTGTGTGTGTATGTGAAGAAAAGCGTATGAGAATACGTGAAGAGGAATAAAGGTTGAGTACTAATTCGCTTATATGTACGAGGTTGCCACTCGAGAACCTTTCTTCCTATTTTTTATCTGTTTTCCAAGTTATATAGCTAGCCCATTGCCATTTCACTGTAATATTCCGTTGGGCTATGTCAGTTATCACGTAGAGAAACCCTTCTCCAATTTAAAATTTTTACATTTTTTAGATGATAGTTTGTCTAACATAAAAAAACCATAAACCCAAGAATGTCTTTATATAGTTATTTATACTTAGGTAAGCACCATTCTTTTATTTATTTAAATTGTTTGATTTAATTTAATAACAGTGTACCTAAATGTAAGTATCTGTATCTTTATTTCTCTCCCCAATAATATTTTATAAAGGCATACTCATAAAAACAGCGTTTTATTGTAATACATAATTATAAAATTCAGTATCAACAAATTAATAAAAATATGCAACAATAAAATTACATAGGTATTAAAAACTATCGAAATCTAAGTAATGTTCGTCGTTCCACATCTAAATTATATAAAAATGCATTTTTCAATTTCACTAATCAACGTCGCCGCCAAAATTTCTTCTTCTTTGGGCACTTTAAAAATTCATTTATTTAGAAAATAATATTTACAGTTACCAGTGTATAGATATTAACAAAATTAAGTATTTCTAGTCATAAAAATATTTATAATTGAGTATAAACTTTTAAAAAACTAATATATATTTGAACGAAGTCGCTCCAACACCGACGTGCGGTCCACCCTCGACGATGTCCGAAAACGGACTGTGACAGAGCTTACATGGCGACGGAGCATGCGCGCTCGCGTAAATATATTCAATTTCAGGGAAAAATGATATATTCTCTTATAAAACGGGTAATAAAAATAAAACTCTCAATTAAAAATATTAATATTTTTAAGACCTTTTTTTTAGTGTAAGAACTATTTAAAAAACTTGTGCCGGTTTGGAGAAATTTTGCAAAATATGACAAAGATAGGTACTCTTTGGGGATTTTTTTTTCTAATAAGGGGTTGACAAAAATACAATTTTGTTAAATTAAAAACATTTACCAAATCTTCTTCTGTTACCCTGTATTTTTTTTTTGTGGATTAAATGAACAGTTATTGAGATTTTTTTACTTAAATATCCGAGATTTAGGCATTTCAACCACTGTTAAGGCCTTAAAGCCACTATTGCTTTACATGCTGATAATTTATTACAGATCACACATTTATTTGTACCAATTCTAATTACACAATTCACAAAATGTTTACACAAATATTTGTCTACAGCTTAATTACACAATTCACACAATTATTTGTACATAGATTAATTAGTTCTTTGTCTTACTATTTTTTCTTTTTTAAAAACGTTACCCCCACACTAAAATTTTCTCCTGTGTCGTGGAAGCAGTCACATAAATTGTACAAGGACAAACATCCAGACCCGGAAAAAATATTTGTAGGCTATACAAATACTTGTTCCGTGCGGGATTCGAACCCGCGGCCCACAGCGCAACAACTGATTGCTAAGCCACTGCGCCACGGAGCCGTCATTCACAATATAAATACTTCACGTTTATTGTTAAGTATTTGACTATGTTTTACTTCACTAGGACACTCACAACGTTTACGCGATCGTCGCTAGAGAGTGACTGGCACAGAACACTATTACTCCTACGGAGAAGAATGCCAACTTCATATAAAATAAAATGAATATACCCACTAGCTCCATCTATAGTCGGCCACCTGCAATATTTTCGTAGCGGGAAAATTTGAACGTTGCTCTTTTTTCTGGGGGGGGGGGGGATATTTGAGGTATTTTTTTGAGTTGCCTATCCCAGCGCTGAATAAAAGAACAATAAATTACAATTTTCTATTTATTTATTCAAAATACAAATAAAAATAAAAATATACATAACTTTAAAAAAAGTACTTTACAAAACTGGTGTTTTAGGTATAAACTATAGAAATGACAAGTAATTTCTCTTCCACAACATGTTCTACCCACTAATTACCTATATGAGAAAAAGATATGAAAGCATGTACCACCTTTTCTCATAACTTTTCTTTTTATAAGTCTGGACCCAAAGGGTGTTATCAGGACCGTAATAATGAGCCTACAATGTCTGTCTTGTAGACTTAGTATTACAATCCTGATGGAATGTGAACACCATACATGCGGCATCGCCGACGCGACCAGTATTTGTATACTGGCTGCCTAATAGCAGGTGGTTCTAAGGTACAAAAATACATTTCTCGAACATGCATAATACTAAAACACAACAGAAGGAAGACAAAATTACTCCAGCAACTTAGTTCTATCTATAGTCATTAGATAAGTTTAAACAAGAAAATAAAGTTCAATATTTATCACAATAATTCAATTACCTATGTAAAACAATGATAAAAATAATATTATATATATTTTACAATCATGAATGAATTGATATTATATATATTTTTCTCAAACAACTTAATTAATAAAAAAGCTCTTGCATTGCCCCTGGCAAAGTGTAAAAACTCAAACTAATTTTAACAATATTTGGTTGTCTATTTATTTCCCTGAATTAACACTTAAAATGTCTATTTATATAACTTCTTATAATTTATTTTAGTTGATTAATTTACGTTACTAGATTTTTATGTAAAATTCTGCAACAAGCTTTGTCAAACAATTTATATAAAATGCAGAACTAGTCTTCAAATTACCTGTTCCAATCTCACTACCAGATAAAATATTTGTTCTGCACTGAATGTCATATTCCATAAATAAATTTCAAAAACGCTTTAACAAATGTGGTGTATCAAAAAGTGTCACTATTTCTTTGTTGTGGAATGTAAAATAGGGTTGTTGCATATTTGCACCCAAAATAGACAGAACTCGCCAATTTACTTCATCTCTGTCACAGACTGATATAGATCGAGTATATTTATCCCAACCTGAAAGCACTGATTTAAGACCTGAAATTAAAAATCAAATATAGTTTACTACTGTTGAGATTGGTTAGTCAACATTTTTAGATATTTAAAGAAAATAAAACATCATATATAGTACTATTAACTACCTCTTTCATTAGTAAAGTCTATTTGCAATTGAAAATGCACTGGAGAAATAGTGGGTACCATGGTACCATGATCCCGATACCCTTCAATAAAATCATCTTTTGGGTTGTACATTTCTTGGAAGCATTAGTGAAATCACCATCATTAAAATGTTTTTCACACAGCATTCTGTTCTCATTATGTAGCTTTGCCTGGAAAGCTAGTATACTACTCTTTGGCAGGAAACAAATATTTCGCCCACAATGTACAGCTGAAACCAAAAAGTATTATTATTAAATACGAATATTATCAAAGCAGTTCCAGTGGTTTACTAACCAATAATTTGTTTATAGATGGTTATCAGAAATAACCTTTAAAAGTTGGATAAAGAGTTAACTCTTTAAAGTTAGAACTTGAAGTGAATAAATACGTACCGAAAAATGTTCTTTACTGCAGACTGCGTTTCGGAAAAATAAATAATTTAATGTTGTCTACGGCCGGTGAGCTGCCGCACTTAAAACACCTCCTTTTTTTTTATCCGCCATTGCACAGCACGGTTTTTAGAGTCACTTTCTCGTATTTCACTGCGGATCACTGTCTAATACTTACTATCTAATACTGTAAAAACTTTGCACAACATAAAACGGAAGAAATAAATCTTAATTCGACGTCCTAAGCTAGCAAAATCGTAGAAAAGGAGAAATAATCCAAACAAAAACTACAAGCAACCTTGAACGACAATAATGCAACGGCGCCTTATTTGTTTTTAGTGCTACCAGAAACGAATATAATTTTATACTTGTTAAAAATCAAAAAAAATTTTTTTTTCCTTTCTGTCAATGATATGTTAATATAATAACGCAAAAAAATGTGGCAGAGATAGTAATCTTCATAAGAAAAATTTAAATTTGAGAGTTTCTAATTCATCTTTAGCAAAATATTACTAATTGTTACACAGGACATTTATCTGACAAATGGCAATAATGAAATTTATCCCCCGTAGGCATTTCATTCCGCCCATACATAGTTGACCGGGCCTGGTGACTGGCCGCAGCACGCAGTGCACGCCTATTTTATACTGTCTTGTGGCGGAAGAGCGAGCACATCACGTGATCTGACGTCATCGCGTCAGGTCTCGTCGCGATTGACCTCTTGCGCCGATATATATGCTTGAAAAAATAAATCAAAATTTACTTTAAAATAATATAAACAATTAAAACTAAGAATTTTGCTTTAACTGTATAATGTAATATCAATTATAAATAAGAATATATCTGAAATAACATCAAGGGAATTCTAATAACGGAGTGTCTACTGAAATATTGCAGAATTTAATTTAGTAAAAACTGCTATCTTAGAATTTCCTTGAAATTTCACTTAAAGTGACTTATAAATATTATATCTTTCTTTATATTTTGTATTTACAATAATACGAAAAAAGTCCTTTAATCTTATTTAGCTAACCACCATTTCATTACTTATTTTGCTATCTTCTTAACGAATCTCCTAGGACGGACACTGATCCATAGATATCTACTTTTATTTTATCCTCAATTAAGAATCAAACTGCAGATGCGTTATGACCCCTGAGACCTATGATAGAATGCCTCATTTCCAGTAAAAAGGGTCACCGGTTCTTTACACTCACCATACGAAAAACACAGCAGGATTAAGCTACTATTTTACGTTGGTATTCTGTGAGAGCGTGGTCCTACCCCGGTTGAGCGAACCCATTCGTGCTACAACCATAATCTACCACGAATATGTATATAACAACTCCAGTATACTGCTATTGTGGGGTGGACGTCTCTCATTTCTGATATCTTATACAAAATCTTACCTTACTTATTCTACTACAATAAAATACTACAATAAATAAACGACGTTTAAGCAGGTAGTTAGACCTGCTTAAACGTCGTTTATTTATTGTTGCCATATTCAACGACAAGGTACAGCATAAAGTCAGTTTTAAATACCTCATAATCATTCTAGCTCAGCGCGGCCATTTTGAATAATCGATCTGCTATAATTAAAAGTTCTGCGTATTTCCGAGTTTTAAATTGTTCCTTCAGCATCTACCGTTAATGACCGTTTCGTATCGACTTATTTTTGAATAATAGTCTTCAATACTGGTATTGTTTATAAGATGAATTTAGATTTGTACATTTTATATTTATATTTAAAACTTTTATTTCATTGGATTTAAATTAAATGGCATATTTTTTAAGAATAACAAGTACCAAATAAAATCAATAAATTATCAGAAAAAATAACCATATGTATTTATATATTTTAATTTATTATTATTATTATTATTTAAATTAAATAAACCTTCCCGTATTCGTCCTGTGGGTGTCATTACTATAGGTTGAAGAAAAAGATGGATTCTAATAGTTACTATCTTGGTTACATCGTACTTAACCAAAAGTCATTGTGTTATTGGCTATCATTGTTCTACTGATTTCATCGCAGCCTGGGGCTTGAATTAATTACCATGACTGTTATTTAAACCTCATTTCGATACATTGAGAAATATTGAAAATTAGGAACTTGAGGAGATTGGAAAGAAGCTAAGTAAGCTTTCATTTGAGATCAGACATTAAACACCGAACACGGGCGCAGTAGGTAAAATGAAGATAAATATCATTGTACACCAGGAAAGAGACGCAACCCTGGTCAGGCTCTCAACTTAATTGATCTAAAACAGTTAAAAAAAGACACGATATAAACTGGATATGATTTATTAATATGGATTTAACGGCATTTAGCGTAACGTACCATCTAATTACATCTATTTATAACTTTCTTAAAACATGTTCAGTCCTCTTTAGCACGAACAACTTTTCTTTTAAAACACTAATACGCTGGAAAATTTTGTACCGTATTACAGCACTGCCTGAATACAAGCTAAAAACAAGACATTTTCAGACTAAACAATCAAATCAAAGAGTGACTTGAGCCAACGTAACCAGGGATAAAGTCGCTTTAAAGATTAACTCAATGATTGTAAGAATTTTTCGAAAGCGGTACAACACTCGATGACAATTTTTTTCAATAATTATTCTAAAGTGGATACTAAAAGAGGACAACATAATAAAATAGTTTTGAATGATAATAACGAAAGAAGATGGTCATTTTCGAAAAGTACAAAACCCGGTGAAGGTTATTAAGATGAGTACAATCAGGATATAATAAATGGAAAATTAAAATATCATTAATCAATTTCCAATTAAAAGACACCTCTAGCCCCGCAAAGAGGCTCCGAACGTTAACGTGATAGAAATTTAAAAATTAATTATTGATTTGAAAATTGGCGTAGCGAAGCGGCAGTAGCCTAATGGCAGGGTGCGGTCCGCAAACTTTAAAAAGTTGTGGGTTCGAATCTGCCATTCGAATATTGTCGTGAACGACTCCTAACATAAGTAAGGAGTAGTTAAAGGGAATATTAGTAATGATATTAACATGGCTAGTTTAAGTTTATCTTAACTCTATATTAAAGGAATTAGTATAATATAAAATATAGATTATATGTTTTCAAGTCTTATATCTTATTCCACGCCTTGCTAGTAACTATTCCATGCCTTGTTGACTTCTAAGTAAATTCTTTTTTGTTTCTTTCAGCCGTTCGTATGTAATTGAAGTATAAGCTTCCACAGAAACGTACTTTTGCATTTATAATATTAGAAAGATGTAATGCTCTTTTCAAGCACGGGTCTATTGTTGTCGTATACTATTCTCGTTTCTAAAAGGTCACAATAACGATCCAACCATTTTAAGGAACGTTGTTATATAAAAGTTTGTATCTTTTCTGACAGTTGGAGAATTAGCATTGAATTTATTTTTATCATTTAGGTTTCGATGCCGCTTTTAAATGAAAAATGAGGTTGCGGTATAATTTCAAAATAGATATAACGAAAATATCTACAAGTACGTATTTTGGTATCTTCTTGAATAAGTTACTACACGAGATGACCGTAAAGCACTTATACAAATCCGTTGTACCGATAGTTTAATTACAATTATATCTACGTGGTACAATCACATAGCAGAGAATTATGATGCCAGCACGAAAGGATCGGCTTAACCAGGGACGCAGAGTGAGTACCACGCTAACACATAATACCAGCATGAAATAAGACTATAATGCACCAATTGAAGGTGATTGAAATTTTTATACGTCGTAGAGCCACGCTGCAGCTATATTATGGCTGCACCACGAGTGGGTCAACTGGACCAGGGGAGGACCACGCTATCACACAATACTAGCGTAAAATAGCAGCTTAATGCTTGTGTGAGTGTTTCGTATGGTGAGTGTAGAGAATCAGAGAAAGATTTTACTGGAATCGAGGCATTCCGTCTTAGTCCTCAGGGGTGACATCACATCTTCATTTTGATACGTTGGATAGATGGATAGATAGATATAGGATAGATGTCTATTGGTCACAGTAGCCACTTAACAACAGGTGGACTGTTTATTAATTTGGCACTGTTATTCTATAAAAAAATACAAGAACCGGAGCCTCTTTTGACTGGTAACGTAGCGTGTGAGATACTTGTCATCTGTCATTGTCATCATTCAAAGTTGAATATAGATGGGTCTATATTCGAGACCAACCACTTATCATCAGGTGGACTGCATGCTCTTTGTCACTCTTGCTACTATAATAAATACTTTAACGTTACACATTACAAATACTAAGCCGCTGTTATATCATGAAAAGATCGTGTATTGTATATTTACAATATTTTGCTGGCGTATTCCATGTATTGTAAATGATGTTTTTTTTTTTTGCTTACTCCCCGCTGACACGAAATAATTGCCACGAATAATTTATTCCCCAGTGTCATGTTTTAACATCGTCAATGTGGTATCTGGAGGGAGGAGACGTTCAATGATACGACCACAACCCGCTCTATGGGGCCCCATTCCCTTGAGGTGAGCAGTAGACTCATGACACGACCTGCGGCTAAAAGCCGCACTTTCGGTGATGCTGCCTTACGTTTAAAAAGGTGCTGGTGGGCGATATATACTTATTAGAAGAAAAATGGGATATCTCCTACGTGCAAAAAGTTCAGCCCGGGGATCGGCCAACGCTAATTGCGGTGTACAACCACTTGGTGTTGTACAGAACATGTTCTATACAGGGTTATTTTTCAAAGAGTACCCAAATTTTAAATATATACCGTTATCTCAGTTGTTGAAAATACGAGTAAATAAGGCATCTACTTTTATTTGAAATTATCTTAAACTAGCTGTTCCCCGCAACTTCGACCGCGTGGAGTTATTTTTCGCGGAACCCTAAAATAAAAGAAGCCCAAGTTACTCGTTATAACATCAGCTATCTGCCAGTGTATATAAATATTGACAAATATTGACATTCATATTTTTACGATACTAACGTCACTCAATTGTTTTGCCTTCCCGGACCCCTCCACTAAGACTTAAACTTTATAGTATGGTATTAAAGTTCAAATTGACTTTTAAGTATTATTACGAATCTTTTGGAATATAGAAAAGTGTTTATTTTAGACTTTTTCAGGCAATTTTATTAATTTACCTCTCCGTAAGAACTATCTTCGTACTTCAAGGAATATTACAAAAAAAAAAGAATTAGCGAAATCGGTTCAGCTGCTCTCGAGATTTGTGCGATTCATTTTTATATTATAGATAGCCAACAACTACGCGTACGCGCGCTCCTCTGTGTGCGATTCAATTCACAATGTTTTTGCCGATTGATCGACCTTACGAATGTGTGCGTGCGTTGTAAGATAGTAAGCGTTAGATATTTATGAATGAAAATCGGTTGAAATAATGCATTACCACACATTTTGAATTTAAAAGATGAAAAGAACAGAATATTTGAGATTTTTTTAATTAAGTTTTCTTCACCATTGTATTATATTACTTATTCTGAAACTTCTCTGCAAATTTGGCCTGTTGTTGCAAAATAACCCTGTATATCGAGGATGTTTCAGAGCCTTTTATATCGTGATTTATTTTTTAACCAACTGAATGCTTCACGTTACTGGCGCAACTATAGTGTCGCCTCAGGCACAGGGTGGCGTTTTATGATTTGGGAAAATCATCCTAATTTTAGAAAAACATAGACCTTCTGCCTTCTGACCTTTCTATGGAAACCTTTCAAAGGAAAAATGGAGTTATACTCATACTGATTTCATGTCTAATAGACTCTATTGCTGTTACAGTCTATTAAAGTCCACTGCAAAACAATGACCTACCCCATACATTTGCCATAGTTGCCATAGTTGCCACGCTTGACAAGCGGATTGGCAACCGCAGTTTTTATTCTTATTTTAAGTCGTTATTACGAAGTCGCTGCTGCCTATTTTCTGATTTTTTTCCTACACCGCAACTACACGGTAACATAATTAGAAACTAATACTAGTAGAGCGATCAAACGAGCATGCGGGTCACATTGAATGTAATATTTGAGAAAGTCGATAATAGAAATTGATAAATTATTTTAAAAGCATGTAGGTGAAATAGCTAATGAGATTAAAATCGATGAAAAAGATATACTGTGTTAAAATTAATAGCTGTGTTTTTGAGGAACTTCCTCAAAAAATACAGTTAATGTTATAAATACGTTTTCAGGTCCATATCTTTGGGTATCTTTACGGAGATCCTTAAACTCGTTAACGTACTCTTAAATATATGTCGTAAGTCGTTAGATTAGAATTCAGTATTCACTGTCGCATTTCTGAAGCAATTTATTTACACGGTCTAGTCTTCGCTTCCGCTTGTTATATCCAATAAGAGTGAACATTTTTTGACGATCTTGTTTAATGTAATATTCCTTTATATGAATGGAAAATTTTGACAGCAATCACGATCAAGTATAGGTCCGAGGGAGAGAAGACTTATTTATTAAGGCTGGGTATATATCTAGCCGTAGAAGAGCAATGAAGATATTATTATGCTTATGTAAGCATAATGTTTTCAGTGTAAGCATAAATACATTCTTAATATTCATTTTCTGGAAGATTCTCATGTAAACGTGACAAGAAATATTACTGTCACTATAACGATGTTTAAAGTTAGGTATCTCTTTGATTTTCTTTAAAAAAAAACTCTTATTGTTATTAATTTACAAGTAGCTGTGTCCGGCACGCAATCCAATGCATTTTTTGTCAGAAACCGTACCAGACGCGCGCACTCACCAAAGTAACATCATAAACGCATAATAAACAACTAGCACACAATAACTTACTTTGTTCATAATCCGATTGATAGTATAGGTACTCATACAGGACAAACAGAGAAACATTCTTTTTTTCAATTAACTCTAAAAATATTAAATATTTGTAATAAAAAAAAATTAAAATTAAAATTATCAAACAGTCCTACTTCCCGCTAAAACGAACGGACAGTTGATTGCTATATATGTATATACTAGCTGGCCAGGCAGACGTTGTTCTGCCCTTAGCGGCGAACCTCTGTACTATAAAAATACTAAAATTCGAAATAAAATATACTGAGGGTCTTTTATCGGGATAAAATCTATCCTATCTCTCAAGTTGGACCAAAATGCAAACACAGTGTGTAAAATTTCATTGAAATCAGTTCAGTAGTGTGGGACTCCATCGCAGACAAACAATGTGACACGTAATTTTTATATATAAAGATTGATAGATATTACTAAACGTAGTGGTCTCATTCTCTTTGGATATTACATTTCGCTTGCGTAACTAGTGATTATAGGTACTTTTTGCTGTCTAAATTTAAAAATAAATTAATTTGTCACTTCAGGTATGTCAATCACTTAAAAGATGTTTGATATTTGAGTGTTATTAAAAATGTTTGGAACAAGAATATATGGCACGATTAAGTACGTTAATCAAATAAGGCCAACAGGACTTAAACTTATCCGTGGCTCCAGCCAAAATCAGATTTCGGGTGATGACGGATACTCGTCATGTGCATCATTTTCACCGTGCCCGCCAATAAAACCTCCTTTTTATTGCCGACCAAGAACGAAGTATGAAGTGAATTTTGTATACATTAATGATCAACCACCATCAACTCGAACCAAGGATTTTGTGGACCGCGTAGCTCAAACAGTGTTTTGGACAGAGCTCATACGAGGTAAAAATATAGTTCATTTTGTAATTCAATATAAATGTACGCTGGTAATATTTAAATAGGGTTGTATTTGCAATCGTTTGGTAGACTTTTTGGGGGTAATGTGTAGTGTTAGGTAGAGATTTGGTCCTCGATTATAACAATACCACTTGTATTATAACCTATAAATATATAAAACATGGAAAAACGAATGCACTATTACAATAGTATAGTATAGTAATTGCGACAAGGACGTAAGACCATGTCAAAGACTAGTGTCACATTATTATAATTCCGGTGCTGGTTTTTTTATTATTTTGTGGTCTATACTCTCTTAATAAATTATGTTTACAAACATTAAAGATATGATTATTATATACTTTACACCCAGAAATACCTTCAGTTTAGTTAGCTTACAAGGCTGTGGCGGTAGCAACTCCCACGACAGCCTTCGTGGTTATATTTTTTTTACTGTCCAGAAATCCTTTCAGTTGGATTTAGTTAGAAGGCTGTAGCGAAAGCTGCGCTGCGCTTCGCTCCCTTCACAGCCCTCGTGGTTATTTTTTTACGACCCAATAATCCTTTCAGATGAGTTAGGTTAGAAGGCTGTGGCGGGACTAAACTAAAGCTACTATCACTATTGTATTGAAGGGTATACTTGTAGAGGTGGAGAAACACAGCAATTTCCGTAGTTTAGTAATAATTAAGAATATAAAATTGGCTTACGGTATGACAGGGATATCTTTTTAAAACAAAAGCCCTTATAAGTCAAGTACTCAAAATGTGTACCTATTCTAAATACACAACTATTTTGGTAATAAATCATGAATTTCTTTCAGGTTTTGCCGTGACGTTAGCACACATATTTAAAGAACCAGCTACTATAAATTACCCATTTGAGAAGGGACCTATATCGCCAAGATATAGAGGTGAGCATGCATTGAGGAGGTATCCGTCCGGAGAAGAGAGATGCATAGCTTGCAAATTATGCGAGGCAGTATGCCCTGCTCAAGCTATTACTATTGATGCGGAGGAACGGTGCGATGGTTCTCGCAGAGCAACCCGCTACGATATTGATCTTACGAAGTGCATATTTTGTGGTTACTGTCAAGAAGCGTGCCCAGTGGATGCTATTGTCGAAGGCCCAAACTTTGAATATTCAACAGAAACGCACGAGGAATTGATTTATAACAAGGAAAAATTGCTCGGGAATGGTGATCGTTGGGAACCCGAGCTTGCTAGTTCTCTTCGGGATAACCACCTTTATCGTTAACTTTGCTATATTATAGTATACTTAAGATTTTTAAAATTCATTGCATTTATAATTTAGCAACCATTTTAATTATTTATATGGTAATTACTTCTTAAATTGATTTGCCCAAACGTGTCAGTAAAACATAAATATGTTGTGGTCTCTAACTCAACGCGTTTTAATTTTATAAGATGTAATATATGGTTATTATGATCAATAACATCAACAAACAGTTAATGGCTTACTATTGATCACTTTTATCTTCGAAATTATCAATTTAAGTAAATATATACAATATTAAAAAACTATAATAAAAAAAAACTAAAACTAATAACTTAATTATCTTATCATACAGTGCTACTCCCCGTGGTATTGTGCCAAGAACGCTAGCTGCGTTTCCTCCCAGAATGACTATAATTAGCCTTTGACTGAGAAAAGAACAACCCTGTTTTCGTCAGCAGCAACGACCAGTCGTGAGTAGAGTTCCATTAGGAACTTCACCGCACGTGGACCGTGGGGTCCGACAGTCAGTACAGCCGGCACAAATATGTTGTCATCTCTCAGATTCTCATATTTGCGCCAATTACTCTGTTCAGCCCGGCTCTAAACGATGAACCCCTGAGATGAGAGGCCGCCAAAGTGTCTACGCAAGTAGCATCCTACACTAGGGTTTTACCCCTCTCCCAAGGGACCAATGTCATACCGTTTACAATTTAAGTCAAATAATAGTCAAATCTAGCGATCATATATTTCCAGGTTAAGTGATCATATAACCGATGGGAACCATCCACTATTTTGTTACCGAGCGGCAGCCTATTACTTACAATCGAAGTGATATTATTTTTATTAAATGGGAGTGACAAACAAACCTACAGTCTACTTCATGGCAAGCAGCTGCTGTAGCCCATAGATGGATATACAATTTGTAAAAAATACCCTGTCCAATTCATAAAGGGCACACAGCTACTGCAATTAAGTTATAAAAAATCATATTATTAATGATAATAAAAATATTATTATTATTTAGAAAACATGTTTTTACCACTATTTGCAACATTTTTATCTGGCAATACCGTCGTCGATGAGGGTATTCGAAGTTACTGCAATTATGGCAGTTTGTGATTTTTAATCATTGTTAAATTGATATGCCCGACATCCAATCTCTACGGATGTATTGCCTTGTTAGTTTGCTAGTTGATTAAATTTAAATTAATTTTTGCGAAGTTGTTATTTATTTATTCTCTAAAAATTATTACACGAACAGAATCATCAAATCACGATACATAAAACCTCGATCAGGTATCAGACAGGGTGTGTTTTACATCTAGTTCATACATTATATAGTTAGCTTCTCGTAAATTGAAAATCCACATTATATGTACGTGTACATACTTATATACATACAATAAGAGATTTTTCTAAAAAAATTCTAAATATATCAGAATAATTATAATGAAAGTATGTACGAGTATGATCTCATGACGGCATTTATTTAAAAAAAAATTTAGTTTTTTATATAACAAAGATTTGCTTTAAACTACAGATTCAATATAAGAGTAGATAAATAAATAAATAATTAAATACAAGAGCACTCTAGGTTTATGATTTCATCAGAATTTTGAATAACAAAATTTGAAGACGGCGTAAGTGCGTATTGAACGAACGAAGAACGCAGACTCCATAAATCATTTATGTAAATTGACTACGCAAATTCCGAGTTTTAGATAGTATTTTCATACATAATATAAACATGCAAAATATGGTTTTCGTCAAAACCGTTACCTTTTTTTTGAGAGATTTGGAGATTTTCTTCAACCTATAAAAAGACAAAAAAGATAAAATTTTATCACGTGTATAAAATTTGTATAAAAAAGGTTTGAATTCTAATAATTTTTCCACCTCATTGTCATTATTATTCTATTCAGTAATTTTGATAAAACCTTAGGTAAGAGTAGAGCATGAAGGCCACATATAATATCGCGTGGGTTATCTCACACCCACTACTTATATTTTGTGTATATTTGGCGTCTGCCTCGATGATCTGGTGGTCATAAACGTAGTTGCATGAGGTCCCGGGTTCGGATTCGAAGATGGGCCAACAAAAATCAACTATTGTGTTTTTTCTGTCAAGAAATGCTCAGTAGCAGATCTAAGTCAGGAAGCTAGCAGTGTTTCACCCCCGTGCCTCGGAAAGCACGTAAAGTCGTTGGTACTGCCCCTGATCTCTCTCCGGGTGTGCCTGCTTGGCGTCCCATCGGACTATGAAAATGTAGGAATAGAATTGTGCATTTACGCATTTGCGTTTGCGGGTACACTCGTGCACTATATTCCTGTCATTATACATACATTTCTATACTTACAAGTGAACTAAAAAATGCAATTTCATGCAAAATTCCATAGATTACTGTTATAGATACCAGCAAAATTCTAACGCTTCAGACGAGCGAAACCCTAGTAAATTTATATTTTGCAATGGCGCTAAGAATAAATTGTAGATATTTTAAAGTAAAATACGATACAGTTTACTCGAACTACTGAATGTTTGAATTTATCTGGTCTGCATTAGAATGCCCTATTTAAATAAAAGCATTAGAACTACAGGTAAATTTGAATCGACACGTTCAGTTAGAATGTGGAATGTTCTTTTATTCGCAAAAAATAAATCTGAATTGAGATTTTATTATTGAATTCAGAACTGTGAAAGTGTACTTGATCAGTAAGCGGGATGTCTAGGTTAACTTTCAAACAGTTTGTACATATAAATAATAGGATTAGAAATGACAGCTCATCGAGCCCGTATCGTCACCTTGCACAGTACCAATAGCAAAAACCAACTAACAAATGTATATCGTTATATTATTTGGTGAATTGCTAATTTTATATTAATGGAAAAATATTCGACAATAATTGTATATGCAAATAAGTACTACTTATAACTTGTAACCACGCTCTGGCTTCGCCTAGGTGGGATCTATTTATATATCGTTATTTAGACTTAAGATAAAACCATCAAAGACCATTAACCCTTGACAATCAGAGTGTACGAAAAACGTATATTGCAAAGTGATTTTTTTTTGTAGTCTTTACCGGCGGGTGTGAGTACGATTGCGACAGTGTACGAGCGAAAGGTGAATAGAGGTGACGCCAATTTCAATCCCGTTCTTAAACTGCACGGTACATGACATCACATTGTACACAGAAATATAAACATCTGGACGACTGAGCTATCAAAGTTGCTCGACGTTTTAAATAAATATATCTCTGGAAGAAAGCTTATCTATAGAATAAAAAAGTAAAACAGGCTATCCTAATAAAGTTAAAATGACAGGTCTTTTTTTTCACTCAGAAGCAATATTCTTTATTGGTGTCACCATCATCAACACTCTTTTTAAGTCATAGTACAGATATCGACCTATTCGCTTTAAAGACGCGCATAAACGCGTCATTGGAGCAAGCCTTGAGTGAAAGAAACACGAGACATGGATTGTCGGTGATTATTTACGTAAGATCTGTCGTAGTAGAAGAAATCAGGACACTGCAACGCAAACGCTTGCGGTGTCCCCAGAGCGGCATCCGTATTAGCGAAACATTTCTCTGCCAGCCGTCGTGTCGGCAATGCTGAAAACGAATACGGCGTAGAGGGCCGTAGCCTCATTCGGTGAGTTTCTTATAGTCAAGAAAGAGATTGCTAAACAGGAACGAGAATGTTATAACATGCGTTTTTGTAAACACAAAATGTTCTATGGTTAGATATTTTTGTTAACTGAGTACGATAATGTGACTTAATGGAATTAAAAAGAAAAAAACAACGCTCCTCCTTTTTTGTCTTTGCCTTTTTGAATGTTCGGTGTCAATCATGTGTGTTTTTTTGTTTATGAATTAAAATAAGCTCTCTCGTTCTACAAGATCTAGTATTATTTTAGCAAAAACCCGACAAAGAAAAATCAGATCTCGCTCGGTGGCGGTGTCACCGGAGTGCTACCGTGCTTCGTCACGGTTCTTCCATTACTTGCGATCTTATATCAAAAACGGAGCTTTTGACCCCATACATACCCTTCAGCAAATTGTACAAAAGTCAGTGTAATACAATTTGCCACTATATCTAGCGTATGTAGACTATGATAAGGCCTTTGATTCCGTCAAAATTTGGGCATTGCTGCAGTCCCTTCAGTGGTGCCAAGTTGACTATCGGTATATCGAAGTGCTGAAGTGTTTTGTTTTTGTACAGTAGGGCTACGATGGCTATCCGAGTACAAAAACAGAGTACGAAACCTATCCAACTGCAGAGAGGTGTAAGACAGGGTGACGTTATATCCCCGAAACTCTTCACCCATTGGAAGACATTTTCAAGCTTCTGGACTGGAAAGGATACAATATTAACTTCAATGGCGAAAACATCACTCACCTTCGACTTGCCGACGATATAGTCCTTATGGCAGAATCGCCGGAGGACCTAAGCACTATGCTCAATGACCTCAATAGTGTCTCCAACGGATAGGTCTTAAGATGAACATGAACAAAACAAAGATCATGTAGAATGTCCATGTCACACCTATACCGGTAGTTGTTGGGAGCACTAAGCTCGAAGTTGTTGACGAGTGAGTTTACCTGAGACTAAAATAGTCCGACTAGGTAAGTCCAACTTCGATCGAGAGGTCAATCGACGGATTCAACTGTGCTGGGCAGCGTTCGGGAAATTATGAAAGATCTCCTCGTCAGGAATACCTCAAAACCTGAAAACGAGATTGTACAACCAGAGCGTGTTGCCAGTTATGAGTTATGGATCTGAGACTTGGTCCTTCACTGCTGGCCAAATTAAGACGCTCAAGGTCGCTCAGCGAGCTATGGGGAGGGCTAGGCTTAGGGTTTCTCTGCGTGATAAAATTAGAAATGAGGATATCCGCAGTAGAACCAGTGTAACCGACATAACCCAACGGATTACTAAGCTGAAGTGGCAATGGGCCAGCCATATAGCTCGAAGAACCGACAGCTGATGGAGAAAAAAGGTTCTCGAGTGGCAGCCTCGTACCGGTAGGCGAAGTGTAGGGCAACCTCCTACTAGATGGAGTGACAAACTGATAACGCAGAAAGTCGATGGATGCATGTGCAGGTGCCTCAGGACCGTGCTTTGTGGCATTCTTTGGTGGAGGCCTATGTTTAGCAGTGGACTTGTGAAGGGCTGTAAAGATGATTATGATAAAGACACAAGATCGTGGAATATATTTGGCAGCTGCTTCTGATCTATCAGTCGCGAGAGCGCTGCTGGCAATTTTCTAAAATCACCTAACGTCTTATTTCCCTAGAGAGGTGTCTGGAAAAATTTCACGGCTTTTCTCTTACACGATTATTTTTATTGATAAATTTGAGCAACATAGTGTAAATATTTAAGGGAGTGTACGTTTTATATATATATAGGAATACTTTATTACCAAGGAAAAGCTTACCTAATTTAAATACAATCGCTTGGTGTTTAGGTAATATCTTATACATACTTTTGCAAGATGAAATAAATCTAAACAAAGTATTATTCCACTTTGGGCACAGGCCTTCCTCTGTTTTTGGATACTATATTTTTTTTTATTATTCTATATAGTTTAAGAAAAGTAATTTTAATAAACGGTCGGCCCGCCTAATAGGAAAAGGTCGTTTCTAGATATTTCCATGCATACTCAATAAATAATTTTCATAATATCCGTAGTTTCTTACCCTTCAACAAGTATAGTTAAGGTATACTTGTTAAAGGATATGTTGGATAATTTACCTCACAGAAATTTTAGCAATTATTTTTTGTTTGTATGAGTCACTGGTCAATTATAATTTTGTTTTGAAAATACGATTATTTACAAGTAAAATGACCAATGTTACAATTTTAAATTTCCCTATACATTTTTTTATTAAATCTAAATTTAAACCGTTATCTTAATCGTGTTTTATTGATAAATAGATCAGCGTCGGTAGCAAAGTTAGAATAGATCTTAAATATTATAATAGAATAGAATTGTTACGATTTCAAATGTCGAATTATACTGGACAAATCATTTGACAGACTTTAAATGGCATTTAATACGTAAAGGCCCTAGAGGCCCTATTGAAGCAACCACGCATAATTGTATCCTATAATACAAGTCCTTGTCAACTAACATAAATAACAGCAGAGTTGCACAGCTATTTTGTAATGGCATTTTGTGGCAACGTTATCCTTAAAGGTCAGTCTCCATAATGTTCTGCTTGGGATATCTCCGATATTATTCTCACATGCAGAGCTTGTGTACTCGATTTCTCTAATTAAAATATTCGTAAGCCCAAAACCCGAGTAAAGATATATATTACTCGAATAATGAACCTAGTACGTCGGAGCTTATAAACTTTATAAGTCAATTTTATGATGCATGCTGCCACCATTTTCCGATCGACGGAACACAGCTATGTTTCCACCTTGGTCTATACCATCTCTGAATAGAGTCTTATATATAGATAATAGAGCTTTTTTTGTGTTTAACTCGTAATGTTTGATAACGGTTTTGTATATGAACATTTAATTACCTTTATTAAATTAAGTTTTCGAGTACCTGAACGAATACTTAATTCTGGACTAGATAGCCAATGACTCGAGTTCTGTCTCGATTCTTTTTATAACGAGTACTAAAGTACACGAACACCAAAAATGGCAGACTCGAAATATTTTAGCAGGGATTCCGAATTCAAGTGACTCAGGACCGTGCTTTGTGGCAGTTAAAAGGATGTCCTTTATTCAGCAGTGGGCATGTGATGAGCTGTAATAAAATGATGATGATGGACAGAAACTTGGGAGTGTAAACGCCATTATGGGACATTTTTCTATATGTACCAATTCAGTCCAGTTAAACAATACCTTTAATTATTATGGCTTCACTAATTCTATCGCAATAAACTGTTCTCTATTTGATGCGATAACAGAGCGGTCTTATGTGATTTACGTTTTTATGACTTCGCAAATGCTCGAACATCAAGCCACAAATTACGGGCCGCTTTCACATAAGAAACCTTGCGGAACAAATTATGCAATAACTCATAGTTGCGGATACACAGAGATCTAACTGAGTTTCATCTTGTCTAACAAAGTCTTATCTTGTTTTACAAACTTTTAACAATAAGCCTGTTTGTTAATTTTAAAGTTAAGTTAAAAGTAATTACAAGATTTTGTTTTAATATTTTATTACCGATTTACCGTTAAAAAAAGCCATCTTCATTCTGTCATATTATAGTTGGTTGTAGATCTAGTCATATGGATTTTGACATAGTTGCCACATTTGGCAGGGATGGCCACGATTGGCAACCGCACATTTTATAATTTTGAGTTAAAATATATTATTAAGAAGATGTTTATATTCATTTTCCGTTTCAGTTTTCCTCTGTTGCCTCTTATGGCACCCACGGAACGATATGGGGTAGTTGGTATTTGTACACCGCCTCTACAGTTAATTCTCAGTATTAAATTAAATACAAATGAAATGTTGTCAATACCATCTATAGCAACCGGATGATTGGCGGTCCATATATGTGTGATTTACAAAAATTTTCTACCTTGTGCAAAATTTCTTTGTGGAATCGGTTATCACCAAAGGGTACTTTTCCGAACCGGTACGGCTTACGGGACTCCAATAGAAAAGCCTTCTCTTTTATTAAAGACTGGCAGCGAACCTGCAATTTCTCTGGTGTTGCATTTATTCATGGGCAATGGTAGTCATTTACGATTAGGTGAACTGCATGCTCGTTTTCCATCTCCTATATAAAAAAAAATCCATGAAGTTTTGCAATTTATGTATGTAAAAAAAGCCGTCACTTATGGGGGTAATATTTTTCAGAACAAATAAAAAATGTTGGCATTAAATTGTACATTATACGAGTATTATATACCTGACAACTAGACTGCGTATCTTTTTAATTTGATCTTCTGTAGAAATATTTAATTAAAAAAATAACATTTTAATAATTCAAAAGCAACACCTATTTTGTACCCAGTTCTAATCAATAGTGAAAACGGCTAGGTATGAGATGATTTTGGATACTTATAATCAATAAAATTCAATCTTAAGTATATCACTGCAAGCCTCCCTTCGGTGATGGGCAGAATCCTCGAAGGGCCACAGAACTATGCTCAATGGCCTCAACAAGGCCTCCTAACAGATAGATCTTAAAACGAAATGACCAAGACAAAGGTTATAATGGCTCCGTCGCGCAGTGGCTTAGCAATGAGTTATAGCGCTGGGGGCCGCGTGTTCGAATCCCGCACGGTACAACAACTCCACGACACAGGAGAAAATCCTAGTGTGGGGGTAACGTTTTTTAATAGAAAAGCACATTATATATACATTAAAAGACTATATATATATATATCAATCTGAGACAGTTCTCAGGAAATTACAACAAATCTTCTTGTCGTGTATTTATCAAAACTTGAACGAGTATTTATCAGAACCCTTTAAATCACGAGGGTCCAACCAGGGCATGTTACCAGTGACAACATATGGGTCTGAGACGGGGAACTTATGCTTGCAGCTTTTCTACGTGCTAGAATGAGGATATCAGCAGCTAAGTAACTAAAATAGCCCTACGTATCAGTAAGCTAAACGGTGTCGCCATACAATTCGAAGAGCCGGCAACTGTAGAGGTGGTAGGAAGGTTCTCAAGCGGCAGCTTCGTAACGGTAAGCGGACGAAGGTGGCTCATACCACAGAATACGTAATAAGTACAGGAACTCCTGGTCATGTTGTGTGATATTTCTTAAGGGAGGCTAATGTTCGGCAGTGAATTTGTGAAGGTTTGAAATGATGATTGTGCTGAAATCATAATGCTTATTTCTCATATTACGAAATCTCAATATGTTATTTCTTGTTTCTACTTCCAACATGTTTATATTTATCTTTATCTTTTGTATAAAAAAATTACCTCCACAATTTTTGCTCCTGTTTTGCAGGGGCAGTTTACATACACATATTTTACAAGGACTAACATCCAGACCCGAAACAATTATTTGTAGGCCATACAAATACTTGTTCCGTGCGGAATTCGAACCCGCGGCCCCTTTAGTGTTGCAACTCATTGCTAAGCCACTTCGCCACAGAGCCGTCAAAAAATTTAGTTTATTAAAAGTCTGCAAAGTTTTACAAATTTAATCAACGTGTATACTGGTCACGTAATCAGAATTTGTACACGTGAATTTGGCTGAGTCTGTATTAAAGCGTACTCGCCTTTACGACTTGATGACGTATCTATAGTAGAAAAGGAAGAACTAATTTTATAACTGTATTTAAAACAATAAATGATTGTGCTAGCATACCGTATATCGCAACGGTTATCATCCGATCTGACTATGCGTACGGAATATTCAATCAAGGATTAACCTCACGGCTACTGCATTATATTGCAATGTATAGATATGAATATATTATGACTGTCTTGCTGTCTCATATATTACGGTTAACGATGGAATTGTTGTGGGTATACAGATCAGAGACAGTGTTGCTCTTACTATACAAATTACAGTTATCTGCAGCTGTTATGATAAAATAACAAAATAACAAATGGTAATTATGAATAAAAAACAAGAATCCGAAATAAAAAAGTACGCAAAAATATCATCATCGATCATCCCGAATTTTTTTATATAGGATAGGGTGACAAAGGAGCACACAGTCCACCTGATGGCAAGTGGTTACTGTGACCCATAGACATCTACATCTATCCGCAATAAAGACTCATGATGCAGATGTGTTGTCACCCGTGAGGACTATGATGGGATGCCTCTTTGCCAGTAAAAAGGGTCTCAGGTTCTCTACACTCACCATACGGTACACAGCAGTGTTAAGCTGCTATTTTACGCTCGTTTTCTGTGAGAGCGTGGTCCTTCCCCGGTCGAGCCGACCCATTCGTGCTACAACTATACTACTAATATAGCTGCAGCATGGCTCTACCACGTAAAGATGCCACATGAGAATGCCACAACCAGACTCAAATAATAATAAGTTATCCAATCATAACAAAAACAATTAATTTCTGCTACCATTATCGTTATATGCCTCCTCCATAGATTGTTTCACAGTGGGCTATTTTTCATAGTTACATGTTTGGTAAGTGGGATGGTCACCGCAGTTTTTTATTTTTAGTCTTTATTAGGCAGGAGCTGCTGCCCGTCTTCTGGTTTGTTTCCCTCTGTCGCCTCTTACGACACCCACGGGATGATATGGGGTAGTGGAAATACTTACACCGCCACTACACTGTTAATCTATTAAATTTCTGTATTAATTTCGTCTGTTCTGTAACTATTTCGTGTGTTCAAATCACGAATAATGTGTTTTCTTTGGTCTCCATCGTCCCGTAAAATCGCGCTGCTCAACAGGAGCCTCTAGGGGTAAAGTAAATATTACTACATTACGTGGGGCTATGTTTATATTCATTATATATTCATAATAGTCTATAAAAAGCCGTTGTACTGTTGGCCTCTCCATATATTACACCATATATGAGACGTTCAACGTTTGCAAGGTGGGTTGGCAGCCGTAGATTATTTTATTTTAATTTAAATTATTTCAAAAGTATATCAGGAACATGCTGTTGTACTATTCCTGTTTAATTTCTCTCTGTCACCTCCTTCGACATCCACGGGGTGATATAAAGTAGTGGATTCTCTTAGACTGCTACTACGAAATACGTATATTTATATTTTCTATTATATATCAATAAAGATATGTAAATTTATTATTATATTGACAAATATGTTAGTGACATGAAACGGTGTCTGATGGCACGTCGACATTACATCACATTATTTTCTATAATCCTAAGCAAATCTGTTCCGTGAAAAAAAAATGTTAAGTTTAAATATATTTACTTGTATTGTATTTTTTAAAACATTTACTTATTATTTTATATACTATAAATAATATATTTTTTAATTTGGATATATATATATATATATATATATATATATATATATGTTAGGGTCAGCTCACACGAGGCCTTACGCGCCGCGTCGAGTTGCGTACTTTTAAGATCGTGATACAAGATATAACTTTATTTACTGT
This sequence comes from Parnassius mnemosyne, assembly GCA_963668995.1. NCBI lineage: Eukaryota > Metazoa > Arthropoda > Insecta > Lepidoptera > Papilionidae > Parnassius > Parnassius mnemosyne. The sequence goes on along the minus strand of CAVLGL010000082.1, from coordinate 62,978,674 downwards.
ACAGATTTTATTGAGATAATTCGAAAATGCTACGCGGCGCGGCGTCAGCTGCGCTGCGCCTCGAGATCCGCATTAAGATCGCAACAATCATTTCGCTCTCTTAATACTCGTAGCTTTTGTTGACAATCCGCTGCCTTACTGTGTAAGTGTATTGCACCAAGACTTTTAACACTTCCCTTAGTGTGAGTTCAATGCTTCAAAGCTGGAGTTAAAATAATTAAACATTGTTCGCATATTTTTGTTCTTATAAATACAAAGAAGAAAAACATGCGAACAATTATTTATACGGAGATACATACTCGGTAAGTATACTATTCTTAATAGCCTATAAAAGTCCACTGCTGAACAAATGCTTCTCTCACAAGTTGTCTTATAGGGGGGATTTTGCCATAGTTGCCACGCTTGGCAAGCGGTTTGGCAAACACAGCTTCTTATAAATTGAGAAGTTATTAAAAAGATACTGCTGCTCATCTCTTGTTACAGTTTGTATCGGATGTAACGACACCTACGTGATGATAATACGGAGTAGTGAATATTACACACCGCCACTACACTGTTAAGATACACAACGTCATTAAGTAAATGAAATTGACTTTTGTGTTTATCAATGTAGCATCCAAGGTTTTTTTTATAGGATAGGGTGACAAACGAGCACACAGTCCACCTGATGGTAAGTGGTTGTTGTGGCCCATAGACATCTACATTTATCTTCGTTTGCGAATCAAAATGCAGATGCGTTGTCACCCGTGAGGACTAAGATGGAATGCCTCTTTTCCAGTAAAAAGGGTCTCCGGTTCTCTACACTCGCCATACGAAACACAGCAGTGTTAAGCTGCTATTTTACGATGGTATTCTGTGAAAGCGTCGTCCTTCCCCGGTCGAGCCGACCCATTCGTGCCACAACTATACTACTAATATAGCTGCAACATGGCTCTACCACGTATAAAATTTCTTGTTCTATTTAGATTTTTCTAAGTAAGCTGAGCAAACGTTATAAAACATGCGTGAGTGTCGTGGAACATTCGGTTGGACCGAAGTTCAAAGAAGAACAAATACAAATAAATGTATTACTAGCGTCTATTAAAATGAAGCGCCATTTAAAATAAAATACAATATGACACAAGGGATAGTGACGAAAAATCTTACACTTTTTGTCGCCTAGCTCCCATCCGCCAAACCCAAAATTATGTAACATATGATCCAAACTCAAATTTCGATGTTTGATGATTCTTTTGTATTAAATTGGTTATACTCCAGGAATGTTCCCATATAAATTTGGAAGAAAAATTCTACCCCTAAGTGTGGCAATATAAGGGATAAAATTTTTAATGGAACTACAAAGCCAACTTAGCACCTAGGTACTTCACTATGTGAAATTATTTTTCTTTGTAATTCTTTGACAATAGCATAGCCTAACGAATTAGTAAACTTAAGTGGCAATGGGCCTACCAAATAGCTCGAAGAACCGATAACTGATTACCGATAGCGGTGGACGAAGTGAAAGGCATGCAGACATGTAGAAAGTCGATGAATGCAGGTGCTTTGTGACATTCCTTGAGGGAGGCCTATATTCAGCAGTGGCCTTGTAAAGGACTGTAATGATGATGATGATGTGATCATTAAATAAAAATTAAAAGTCGACTTCAAGGAATTCATCTTCTTTGTTTATTTATGGAGAATAATTTCTAATAATGTATTTTAAAATTACTTAATCAATTATCCTTTGTTACCCTGGTTATCAGTTTTGATTTACTATACTAAAATTAAATTTTACTTTACATACTTTGCTTTGTGTACAACCATAAAGATGGCATACGAACTTGAAGAAATCCTAAGAATTGAGTGAATATTAGGTCCTCACTTATTTAATTGACATTTTATATGCCAAAAAGCAAAACGATTTTTTTTAAATATATATTTAATCAATAAAAGTAAGTAGCACTGTTATCTATGCACTTTCGTCATTTTATAAGTGGTTTGTTGATTTCTTTGCTGAAAAAATTGTGGTTACGAGAATATACCGCGTGACGAAAAAGTTACCACATAAAATGAAAAGACGTATGCTACGTAAATTTCTTTAAACATACACAAATAAAAAATATATAACAATTAATACATTAGTCGCGGTAGCATTTTTTTCGTTTTAATATTAAATAACATCATGTAAATGCACACAGATATAACCTGATGAATTGTAGAATGTCAAAGACCGTATACGTATATACCGTATACCGATTTATAAACTTTTAAAAAACTAATATATATTTGAACGAAGTCGCTCCAACACCGACGTGCGGTCCACTCTCGACGATGTCCGAAAACGGACTGTGACAGACCTTACATGGCGACGGAGCATGCGCACTCGCGTAAATATATTCAATTTCAGGGAAAAATGATATATTCTCTTATAAAACGGGTAATAAAAATAAAACTCTCAATTAAAAATATTAATATTTTTAAGACCTTTTTTTTAGTGTAAGAACTATTTAAAAAGCTTGTGCCGTTTTGGAGAAATTTTGCAAAATATGACAAAGATAGGTACTCTTTGGGGATTTTTTTTCTAATAAGGGGTTGACAAAAATACAATTTTATTAAATTAAAAACATTTGTCAAATCTTCTTCTGTTACCCTGTATTTTTTCTTTGTGGATTAAATGAACAGTTTTTGAGATTTTTTTACTTAAATATCCTAGATTTAGGCATTTCAACCACTGTTAAGGCCTTAAGGCATAATTTTATGCGCGAAATTAAAAACAAAGTACCGCGCGCTGCGGGTGTGTTAAAACAATTTCAAGCAAAAATTTACTTAAAATAATGAAGTTAAGGCATAATTCTCTATGGGCGAAGTGATAACAAATGGGACCGGGTGTCGAAATTCTTATTTTTCTGCTGCGTGTCGATGTTTTGTAAGTCACTTCAGGTCAATAACCTATATATTATCAAGGCTGATTTATTTCTTGTGAATTTTTTACCCTATTTATTTTGTTTCTAAAATGCATTTTTTATTTTCTTTTATTATTGTTTATTTTATTATTTTAACAGACATATATCAACTTGTGTTAACTGCTGTGCTATTTAACGTCATAACCTATTCGCCACCCAGTATAAAATATTTAAGGCGCTTTTGACTACCCCATCGGAATTGTATTTCTTACAAAAGATTTTCAAAATTCCGGAAAAAAATGGTAATCTGTTGGAGTACGGTTCAGGAAGTATGGTGGGTATTGGAGCAATTGACCGATCCCAGTTATTTAACGGCTAGCTTTTCCATTATAGTTTGCCATTATTGACTATACAGATCTTTTTTTTTTTTTTTTATAGGAGAGGGGGCAAACGAGCATGCGGCTCACCTGATGGTAAGTGACTACCGCCGCCCATGAACAACCGCAACACCAGGGGAATTGCAGATGCGTTGCCGGCCTTTTAAAAAGGAGTAGGCTCTTTTCTTGAAGGTCCCTAAGTCGTATCGGTCCGGAAAAATCCCTGGTGGTAAACTATTCCACAAGGAAGTTGTGCGAGGAAGAAAACATCTTCTAAATCGCACAGTGGTGGACCGCCAATCATCCAGATGGTGTGGATGGTATCGGGAGTTCTGCCGCGATGTGCGTTCGTGAAATTTGGCGGCTGGGATTAATCCGAACAATTCCTCAGAGCACTCCCCATGGTAGATGCGAAAGAAAATGCAAAGAGATGCAACATCTCTTCGCAGTGCCAATGAATCGAATCGAAGGGCTCGGTCGTCGACGATTCGAGCCGCTCTGCGCTGGATGCGGTCAAGTGGAAGAAGCTGGCACTGGGGAGCCCCTGCCCAGAGATGGGAACAGTATTCCATGTGAGGCCGAACCTGCGCCTTGTAAAGTTGCAGGCGGTGTGCCGGCATGAAATACTGTCCCGCTCTGCTGAGCACGCCAAGCTTTTTAGAGGCCAATTTGGCCTTCTCTTCCAAGTGACCACGAAACTGCACGTCACTCGATATGTCGACTCCGAGGATACCGATACTGGCTGAGGCAAGAAGGGGAGTGCCTTGAAACTGAGGAGATACGACAAAGGGGTTCTTTTTAGCGGTAAACGCGCAAACTTGTGTCTTCTGAGGATTAAACTGGACTAGATTTAGTCGCCCCCAATCCGAGACTTTGTCCAGCAAAGACTCGACTTCAGACACAAGTTTGTTCCAGTACTCGGCGACGTTTTCCCGAGAAATATTGGCCCGGCCGGTGTATAGAGCATCACCAGTGCTGTCATCCGCATAGCAATGAATGTTACCAGTTAGCAACATATCATTGATATGCAGAAGAAACAGCGTTGGTGATAGCACACAGCCTTGTGGAACACCAGCGTTAATAGGCTTGTAGTCAGAACATGCACCGTCTACAACGACCTTGATGCTCCGATCTGCAAGAAAGCTGGTGATCCAATTGCACAATTTCTCGGGAAGCCCATAGGAAGGCAGCTTCGAAAGAAGCGCTTTGTGCCAAACCCGATCAAAGGCCTTCGCAATGTCCAGACTAACGGCCAACGCCTCCCCCTTGGACTCTACTGCCTCCGCCCATCTATGGGTCAGGTAGACCAGAAGATCACCAGCTGATCGACACCGACGAAAACCGTATTGGCGGTCACTAATCAGCTGGTGATCCTCAAGGTACCGGATGAGCTGGCAGTTAATAATGGATTCCATTATTTTGGAGAACAAGGAGGTGATCGCGATAGGCCTATAGTTGGACGGGTCTGAGCGGTCGCCTTTTTTAGGGATCGGGTGGACAAAAGCTATCTTCCATGAATTCGGGACTACGCCTTGGGAGTAGGAGTACCGGAAAAGACGCGTTAGGACCGGTGCCAACTCCGGAGCACACGTCCTCAGCACAATTGGGGGGATTCCGTCAGGCCCACTCGACTTCTGGATGTCCAGGGAGAGCAGTGCTTTGCGAACTGAGCGCTGTGAGAATAGCACATCCGGAATGGAGCACTCATACCGCGGGATAGTCGGCGGTGTTTTCCCCCCGTCATCAAGAGTCGAGTTGGACGCAAAAAGGGAGCCTAAAAGGTCGGCTTTGTCTTTTGCGTCTTGGGCCAGTGAGTCGTCCTCCCTGTGCAGAGATGGTAGTGATGGCTTACAGAAATTCCCTTGGACAGCCTTGGCGAGAGACCAGAATGCACGGGTTGCCGAAGGAAGGCGAACTAGTTTCTCGCCAATTCTGCCTATGTGCTCTAACTTTGCCTTGGCAATAACTCTTTTGAAGGACCTGGAGGCGAAGTTATACTTCTTTTTAAGTGTGCTGGTGTTTACATCCCGAGTCACCGAAGCCGCAGCCCAGGCTTGATAACACTCCTGCTTACTGCTGTAATAGCCTAGCCAGGTCTTAGGATGTGGAAGTGGATGACACCAGAACTGGTCTAGGACACTTATCAGTAGCTTTCTCTGAGTTAACTTTCGTTTGGGGCAGAATTTAGGCTGTTTTCTTGGGTCTGACCATTGTGATGAGTATCCGATTAATCACAAGTAATGATTCAAAATTCCCTCGTTATTGCGACGGTTGAGGAATGTAACGCAACACTTGTTGTGTATTTGTTGGTGTACTTCACACAATTCGTGCGGCATTTTTGGAGCTTTTTTACTTTTCTAATTTGTTTTAAGTGAATAAATATTCTTTTGTCACTCACACCGAAGCCTGTCGCTAACTCTGATGTGTTTAGGGATGAATCCTCTTCCACCATCACGTTTAATTCTTCATTGTCGACTAAGGTCTCCGGTCGTCTCCGGGGTTTTTTCTGCAGGTCAAAATTTCCAGAACGAATACGTTGGTACCAAAAACGCAAAACTGCTTGCTTATATAGTAGCTTCTCAATACACATCACTAATCCTTCGAGGTGTTTCTGAAACGCTGATGCCATGGCGGAACTCGTATATTGCGAATAAAACGATGTCAAACAAAAATCAAATGGCGCAAAAACAAATAAGTCACTATATTCGAAACCCAAATACACAAGCCTAAATTTGAAATAAATTTTATTTTAGAATTCCTAACCAAACGCCAGTTATTTAAGATCAAAGAAGCCAGTTCGACAAATTGCCAATTTCAAATGTTACGAATTAATAATACTTAAAAAAAAACTTTGCGCTTCCAACACACTTTATTTGAGTTTGGCTGTAAGTGTCCATGGACTGCAGTAGCTATTTACCATCTGGTAGCCTAAGTTAACTAATTTAATTAAAAATAAAAAGTTAATATTAATAGGGTAGTAGGGTTGCAGGGACATATACAGGCCTCACTCCTGGGTATAGGTTTCTTCACATTTATGAGAGGGCTCTTAGAGTAAGGAAGCGACCACAGCGCCACATCAACGCGTTTTAGCGGATTTCATATGCAGGTTTCTCCATAGTGCCTCCGTTGACCGCCAATCACGTTGCTCGCGTACTGTTACGTTTACAGCAAGTAGCAGGCCCTGAGCAACCACGGCTAGTTGACGATAAGTTCGTTTGTTATTTCATTATAATCAAAAGAAATATCCATCAAAAATATCAACTTCTTATATACATGCGAATAAATACTATACACAAGTTATTCAAGTAAGTATACTTTTTGAATATCTCTAACCTGGCGATTTTATTATTATTTTATGTATGTATATATTAGATTTTATTATTGGCGGTGTAAGAATATCCACTACCACATATCATGAGTGTCGTAAAAGGCGACAGAGGAAAACAAATCTGGTGATTGTCAGCAGCGTATTCATAACTGTCGTTATTAGGAACAAAAAAATGCGATTGCAATATCCCTTCTATGAAGCAATCTGTGGGGGAGGCCTATATTTAGCAGTGGACTTTAATAGGTGGTAACGTTAACGGTTTTCCTTCACCGCCAAACATTCCAGTGAAAGTCGTACCGAACTTGTGTACTGTAAAATTAACTGCGAGCGCTGAGTCTCTTCGGCTATCATGGCTCGGATAGAGATATATAATAAATTAATTAGTTAGTAGACATAAATATGTTTGAATTCTAATAAACTGAAATAATCAGTTTATTGTATCAAGCAAAACAATATACTAATGCAAATAGCTTTATGCAAATCGGAAATTTGCATTGCCATGTTGCGAACTAATTCACTTCATAGCTAAAGGAGAATATTAAATACAGATTGCAATATATACTATAATCCTACACTTAATATACTATATCCATGATTGGTTTCTCTAAAACGGTTCCGATAATTCGGATGAAACTTTGTATTAATAAACATTTTACACCTAAAGATTATCTGAATAGGTCAGAGAGGACAGGTTTCACCCACGAGATAAATATAATATTTCTATCTCCCTGCTCAGGTAACCTACAATAAATAATGTATATATTGTGAACGTTACGGCTCACCAAAACTCCACTGCTTAACTTAAAAGTAGGCCGCCCCGATAAAGAGGATTATTGCCATAGTGGCCAAACAAGGCATGAATTGGCAGGCGGTCGACATAGTTTCAGAGGCTCATCTTCAATATATCGCCAATTTTGTCAATGAGCTTCTATCTAGGGTGTCTCTTGGCGACACTGCCATTTCTGCAACGTAAATTTTCTTTGTCGTCCTTTTTTCATTCATTCTTTCTACATGATCACACCACCGAAATATTTCTTTCTTAATCCTGGTCACAACATGTAGGGCTGCGTATATGTATTCATTTCATCAGGGAGTTTTGGCTTGCTTTAAAGGCAGGTGACGTTTATAAAATTCTGCGTTACATATGCATATTGTGCGCAATTTATAACTTGATTATACGTAGAGCTACAAAAATAATATTACTGATGTTCTTTACATTCAGCTTACATTGAATCCATTATATTACGCAGTAATAATTCTTAAAATTTGATTTGTTGCGTTACGTCTTATTTAAGCAGTAATATATTACTTTTACCATTTTTATTCATGTAGACGAAAAAAATATATATTAATATTTAACATACTATGACAATATATCAGAAATCATTTATTCCGGGGGCTACTTATGCAAACTTTCCAAATATCATGTTTTTAAATCATAAAGAAGAGGTGGTATGTGGAATAATTGTAGCAGGATGGGTCGGCTCTACCGCAGAAGGACCACACTCGCACAGAAGACCTGTGTAAAATAGCAGATTAACGCTGCTGTGTTTCGTATGGCGAGTGTAGAGAACCGGCGACCTTTTTTACTGGAGATGAGGCATTCCATCTTCGTCCTCAGGAATGACAACACATTTGCGTTTTGATTCGTGAGTGCGGATATATATAGATGTATATGGGCCGCAGCATTCATTTACCATCAGATGGACTGTGTGATCGTGTGTGACCCTTATCACATAAAAAAAAAACATATATACGTTGTTAAAAACATTAAGAATTATATGAAATGGGAAAATATTAAAGCTGGTTAATGAAAAAGACCGATTTTAAGAAATAGAAAAATAGAAAGTAGAATATGATGGCCTGCCTCTTGCGAAGGGTGTGGTCAGAAATTACATGCCTTGATTCCTCTCCCTCTATTTCAAAATCAGAAAAACAGCCAATTAACAGTTTTCTTCCTTTTGTTGTAGATTTTCCACAAGTTCGAAATAAATTGTTTGTTGTACACATTATGAAAGCCGAACTTTCATAATTTTTAGTGAAGTGTACATATGCGTAAAATAATTCACCGGCGTCGGTCTTGCGATCCGATTAGTATGTGGGCCTCTTCAGGCAAGAGCAAATAGACTATTGTTACGCTAATATGGAGCGGTTTAACATGTAGCTTCATCATCAATTACCATCAGTGTGTGTTCAGGACTGTTGATCCTCTCTAATTCTTAGATATAGCGCTTATAGAGCTGAACTAATTTAATTTAACCCTTAAAGATGGATTATGTAATGAACATGGAATATATAGATAATATAACAGACATAGTATACAGTACTTTAGTGAAAATACTAAACGACCCAATTTATGAGACCGTTTGGCTTTCCATACCTCCTTTAACTGAATTTCCACACGAGCGAAACAAGTTATGAATAATCTCAATTAGACTACTTCGTAGCAGCACTAGCACTTTCAATGTTCCGTTATGAAGAACTGTGTACAAATATACTCGTAGTATATAATACGAAGGAGAGTTCAGCGCATGGTTTGATTTTAATAATTTATTATTAACCAGCGACTTTCTCCGGTTCTGTCTGTATATGATCTATCTATTAATGTGACACTATTTAGTTTCAAAGTAGTTTTATTTTAACAATATTCAGTTTTTTTTTTCAGTAAAGAATCTTCAAGTTTTACGAATAACAATTTCAAATTAAAAATTTTGTACGACCGATTTCAATATAAATTATTAAGAATAACTCAAAAAATATAGTTCAGACCTTGATCAAATTTATATCGGACCATATGAGAAGCACCAGCTTTCGAATGAAAAAAGAATCTTCGAAAACTGTTTACCCAGAAAAAAGTTATGAGGTAACACACATAAAAAAAACATACAGTCGAATTGAGTACCGTTTGCTTTTTGAAGTTGGTAGAAAATGGCCTAAATCCCTCCTGATATAAATAGTAGCCGCTTTAGCTTAAAAGAAGCCAAATATTTCAATACAACAGACAAACACTATAATTTTATTATATATAGATAAGTATTTTGCGCCGTGTAATAGCGGCATAAATGAAACAAACTCTACGATACAGGTAAAAAAGGAAAAAGAAGAAAAAATAATGTAGCTACAGTACACCAAACTAAAACTACATTTGCTAGTACACAATACTAATATAATAGTAATACATATTTAATAAGTATATATAAAATATAGATATAGATATGTCAGAGCGGAGTCACATGTACCTCGTACGATCCGTATTGCCATCCTCCGCTGACACTGTAGATTTTAGTTCTACAGGGTCGGATGGCCAGCCTTTTTGCCCTTACAGGTATTACTTGCTTAAAAGGAGACTCCGGCCGCTAAGGATTGTAAACCAAATCTTTTTACGGTAATTAATTCTCTTACTATTATCATTATTATTATAAAATAATGCATCAACCTGTTTAGTTCTTACTAGTTACGAGGCATTTCGCGTTAGTCCACAGGGGCCACAGCGCATGTGCATTTTAAATTTTTCCTGGTGGATAGATGTAGATATATATAAGCCTTGATGGTAAAAGGACGCTGTCCTTTTATCATCATGTGGCTGTGTGCTTATTTTCCATCTTTTGCTTCAAAAAAATGAATTGACGACTTAACATAAAAAGAGTCAAACGAAAGAAGGAATCCTTGGAATTTATCATGATTTTTGACAATCTGTGGAGGAAGTAAATAAAGATCCTTGATAATATAAATGCCCTAAGGGTACAAACAGAACATCTCAACTTACAATTATTTCTCTGTAAGTTAATTAGTCGTAACTGTCGTATCCTGAGGCAGAAAACGACAAGTAACTGTTTCCCTCTTTGTGTAGAACTTCGTAGTTAAATAATCTGTTTTACTAGAAATTTCTACCAGACTTTCTGTGATTATCCAACCTTAACTTCATCAGGTTTTGAATATTTATTATAATATTATACTACCGATCCGCCCCGGCTACGCACGAGTGATTTTTAGACCTCAACTACAGCGCCACCTAGCAGCTCCAATTGTGAATCTAACATATCCAGGCACTCACTAAAACACACACAAAAATTCATCAAAGTTTAGTAGTGTTATGCTACTTACATATCATTTTACACTATTTTTTTTTTATTGGATAAGGGTGACAAACGAGCACACAGTCCACCTGATGGTAAGTGGTTGCTGCGGCCCATAGACATCTACATCTATCCTCTGTTACAAATCAAAATGTAGATGCGTTGTCACCCGTGAAGACTAAGATGGAATGCCTCATTTCCAGTAAAAAGGTATTTTAAATTCATTTATTCATTCTGTTTTAATTTTCTGCATTCACCTCAAAACTGGATATTTTGTATCACCTTTATTTCCATAGGATCCTGTAACGTTTTTAAATCATAAGAACACAATAACAAATCATTTTCACTTTGTATTTTCACGCTATCAGCACTTTTTAAATCGGTGTCGATGGAGTCTACCTTTTTCGATCTTTTATTTAGTTCTCCGTAACTCTGCAATTTCGGGCTTCGTGCGCACTAGTGCGCTACCTTTTTTCCTATATCAATAATAACTCATTTTTCACTTAAATCTTGCCGTTTCTCTACGAGCCTGAAACCAAAATTTTACATGTTTTGACATCGTTGTTTATCTGGTTGTCATGGCAATTTTTATTCAAATTCGTTACCGGTCTGTTGTTTCTACTTCAATATTTCCACATAAATACTCTTTTCCTCTTGGCCATTTACAAAAAATTTGCTTTTAATTTAAATAATTTTCCGTTCTCTCTAAATAGGTATAAAAGCCGAACAATCGGCCAATAAATTCAGTCTCGCTTCAGCTTTCTAACTCGAAGCATCTCCTAAAGGCCTTATCCCGGGGCCGCACTGCCCCGGGATCTTGCAAGCCTCTGCCTTGCCTGAAGTCACCGGATCCTGCAAGTCCTGCCTCCGCCTTCGCCTGAATTCGCCGGATCCTGCAAGTCTCTGCCTCTGCCTTCTCCTGAAGTCGCCGGATCCTGCAAGTCTCTGCCACTGCCTTCGCCTGAAGACGCCGGATCCTGCAAGTCTCTCCCTCTGCCTTCGCCTGAATTCGCCGGAATCCTGCAAGCCACTGCCTTTGCCTTCCCCTGAAGACGCCGGGATCCTGTAAGCCTCTGCCTTCACCTGAAGTCGCCGGGATCCTGCAAGCCTCTGCCTTCACCTGAAGTCATCGCCTAGCCACGCCCACGCCTTCACCTACGCTGTGCGTGCTCGCTCCAGGCGCTGAGAGCGCCTACTCAAAGGCGCTGCGTGCGCCTACACCAGGCGTTGCGCGCCTACCACAGGCACAGCCTGTGTATAATCTGTGAGCAACGAATACCACCACCAAGCGCGGTGTGCCACTTGGATCTTCGGGCTCCGCTTCAATACTCATCATCTTTATTATCCTTTTTTTTTTAGAAATAATTGTAATTCACGTCACCCATCTTCATCTTCATACTTCATTTTTATAAAACTGTAAATATCTTTTTAAATTTTAAATAAATTATTTGTTTTTGTTCTATTTTTGTTGTTTTGTTGTTGTTAGGTTAGGTTCTTTTGTTTTTAATTGTCGCTTCACGACACTTTGGCGCCCAACGTAAAAGTTCTCTTTCTCTCTTAATTTTTTTTTCTCTTTTCTACACCTTTACTGCGCCTTGTCTATTCCCTTTTGATTTAATTGCTTTCTCTTTCGTTCTTAACTCTTTATTTATTCATCCTTTTCATAGCTTCCAAATTCTAAAACAACGCTTCATCTGGTGTTTCAACTTATCTGGATTATATTTAGACCTACATTTAACACTTCACTTACATTCATCACTTTAATATTTTTATTCTAGATAACTTAAAGAGGTATAATTTTTAATTAAATTTTTATTTCTTAAACTTAACTTTGCACATAATTATAACAATGAAAAGGGTTATTTAGTACGAATTCCTTAACAAAGCCGAGCTCGAATACGAAGTGAATGAGGAACCAGCTAATACTGTTTTGCTTCTAAAAAACAGGTTTTGCGTTAAGTTGCGAATTGTCACCCTGAAGATATTCTGACTTCTCCAATTCCGATAGAGGATAACTTGTCTCAAATTGTATATATGTATAAATATCAATAATTTGTATATATGTATAAATATTACCATCATTTTCACCTTATTATTTTTATTTTTTTTTATTTGTTTGTTTGTTTGGTGATCCAGTGTTCTTCAACACATCTTGCTTTAGGACCTCGAATTTTCGTTGGTTAATCTTCACTATTTATTTTTATTTCAGACACATCTCGTTAGTGATGTTGCTGATCTCTGGCTTTGAGCCCTACCGCTCTGGCCGTTTTTAAATCTTTACTTAAGTCATAGCGACTAAAGCTTACTTAAGATTAATTTCTTTATCTTTATCTTCACTTGGGAGCGGGTGACTACTCTCTTAATATTTTTTTTTCCACGCAGGAGCGGATGACTACTCCTTAAATAAGCCTGAATGTCCTTTCGAAAACACACTTTTAGAGTGGTAGTCATTGAATGTAAACTCCACCCTTACCTGAATGCAGATGATGAATGTAAGAGATAGTATATCTGATTTTGCCTGGTGATGTCTGTTTCTGCAAAGCTGTGTTTTTAGGGTTTATTTTAGAATGTACATATCATAATTTTTGCTGAGTCAATAATTTTCCAGGGTCGGGGGAAAATGTAGTGTTATGCTACTTACATATAATTTTACACTATTTTAAATTCATTTTTTCATTCTGTTTTGATTTTTTGCCTTCACCTCAAAACTGAATATTTTGTATCACTTTATTTCCATAGGATCCTGTAACGTTTTTAAACCATAAGAACACAATAACAAATCATTTTCACTTTGTATTTTCACGCTATCAGCACTTTTTAAATCGGTGTCGATGGAGTCTATCTTTTTCGATCTTTTATTTAGTTCTCCGTAACTCTGCAATTTTGGGCTTCGTGTGCGCTAGTGCGCTACCTTTTTTCCTATATCAATAATAACTCATTTTTCACTTAAATCTTGACGTTTTTCTATTACGAGCCTGAAACAAAAATTTTACATGTTTTGACATCGTTGTTTATCTGGTTGTCATGGCAATTTTTATTCAAATTCGTTACCGGTCTGTTGTTTCTACTTCAATATTTCCACATAAATACTCTTTTCCTCTTGGCCATTTACAAAAAATTTGCTTTTAATTTAAATAATTTTCCGTTCTCTCTAAATAGGTATAAAAGCCGAACAATCGGCCAATAAATTCAGTCTCGCTTCAGCTTTCTAACTCGAAGCATCTCCTAAAGGCCTTATCCCGGGGCCGCACTGCCCCGGGATCTTGCAAGCCTCTGCCTTGCCTGAAGTCACCGGATCCTGCAAGTCCTGCCTCCGCCATCGCCTGAAGTCGCCGGACCCTGCAAGTCTCTGCCTCTGCCTTCGCCTGAAGTCGCCGGATCCTGCAAGTCCCTGACTCTGCCTTCGCCTGAAGTCGCCGGATCCTGCAAGTCTCTGCCTCTGCCTTCGCCTGAAGTCGCCGGATCCTGCAAGTCTCTCCCTCTGCCTTCGCCTGAATTCGCCGGAATCCTGCAAGCCACTGCCTTTGCCTTCCCCTGAAGACGCCGGGATCCTGTAAGCCTCTGCCTTCACCTGAAGTCGCCGGGATCCTGCAAGCCTCTGCCTTCACCTGAAGTCATCGCCTAGCCACGCCCACGCCTTCACCTACGCTGTGCGTGCTCGCTCCAGGCGCTGAGAGCGCCTACTCAAAGGCGCTGCGTGCGCCTACACCAGGCGTTGCGCGCCTACCACAGGCACAGCCTGTGTATAATCTGTTAGCAACGAATACCACCACCAAGCGCGGTGTGCCACTTGGATCTTCGGGCTCCGCTTCAATACTCATCATCTTTATTATCCTTTTTTTTTTAGAAATAATTGTAATTCACGTCACCCATCTTCATCTTCATACTTCATTTTTATAAAACTGTAAATATCTTTTTAAATTTTAAATAAATTATTTGTTTTTGTTCTATTTTTGTTGTTTTGTTGTTGTTAGGTTAGGTTCTTTTGTTTTTAATTGTCGCTTCACGACACTTTGGCGCCCAACGTAAAAGTTCTCTTTCTCTCTTAATTTTTTTTCTCTTTTCTACACCTTTACTGCGCCTTGTCCATTCCCTTTTGATTTAATTGCTTTCTCTTTCGTTCTTAACTCTTTATTTATTCATCCTTTTCATAGCTTCCAAATTCTAAAACAACACTTCATCTGGTGTTTCAACTTATCTGGATTATATTTAGACCTACATTTAACACTTCACTTACATTCATCACTTTAATATTTTTATTCTAGATAACTTAAAGAGGTATAATTTTTAATTAAATTTTTATTTCTTAAACTTAACTTTGCACATAATTATAACAATGTTAAGGGTTATTTAGTACGAATTCCTTAACAAAGCCGAGCTCGAATACGAAGTGAATGAGGAACCAGCTAATACTGTTTTGCTTCTAAAAAACAGGTTTTGCGTTAAGTTGCGAATTGTCACCCTGAAGATATTCTGACTTCTCCAATTCCGATAGAGGATAACTTGTCTCAAATTGTATATATGTATAAATATCAATAATTTGTATATATGTATAAATATTACCATCATTTTCACCTTATTATTTTTATTTTTTTTTATTTGTTTGTTTGTTTGGTGATCCAGT